>JAPQRP010000008.1:7929546-7947547 GCA_037367295.1 Apogon hyalosoma
ATTTAACACTCAAGGACACCATACAGAGAATCAGATTAGATCAATATGTATGTAATGAAACAGATCAAATAGTGCATGTGTTATGTTTAAAAGGAAAGCAGGAGAAAACCAGTGCCCACTGCAACATTTCCCAGTGTACATTGTGAGTCAAGCAATTCTCACCTTGTGCAGTTTTTAATTTGCTGTACAACAAACTAGTAGACAATTTTGCAGTGGCAGAGTGAGTGACTAAGGAATTAGGTATGCTTGAAAAGTGTGAAGAATAGTCATATTTTGTTTTTCTATGCCTCTAGATTGTAAAAATGTGTCTCATTTGCTTAATTGAAAAAGTCTCAAATCGACTAATAGGGCTCGGTCAGGACTGAAGCTATAATTATAAGTCATTACTAGAGGGATCAGCGTCATTTGCTCAAGGACACTTCGGCAGCAGGATGAGAGGGGGTGCTGGTGATGACACCTTGAACACATTAGTACCTCGGGTCAGCGTGCAGAGTTATGAATAAACGCCACACCTATGTGTACTGAGGTGTAGTGTTGCAGCTTCTCCTATACTTGGGATGGAAAATAAGGTAAATGCACTGGCTTTATTTGTGCAGGTTTCAGTTTTGTGGTTAAACACCGCTTAATCCTCCATGGCAACGGAGATGATAGTTTGATGGGGAGCAGGATTGGTCAACAGCAGCTGACCGCGCCCTCAACCCATATAAGCTACCTACCAAACTATTACCATCAAGTGTCGAGGGAATGACGGCTCTGCTGCTGCTGCTGCTGCTGCTGCTGATGCTGCTGCTGCTCTCGGTGCGGCGGAGGAGAGAAAGCATCTTTGTCTGACTGTACGGAGAAGGTCTGGGCTTCCCTGCCTGCCTGCCCACATCGACACAGCAACATCTACAGATAAGAAGACTCTCATTCTGAAGACAAAGGTCGCAGATTCATCTGCCGCATCCATCTCTGTTCATTTTAGGATTTTTTTTTCTCCACCCCCGTTGTTTTTTCCTCATCTTTGCCTGGCTGGAATATTGTAAATCCTCGCCGTATCCATGTGTCGGATCGCCGGATGATGCACAGGTAAATGACACCGCACACATCCTCCACACACAGACGACCTCATGGACGGTGGGAAAAAGCTTTAAAGCGCCTCTGCAGTAGAAAGGTACGAGATAAGCTGCGGTGTATTTGTGCGTGTGTTTTTCAATGTCAGTGGTCCGGAAATGTTTTGGATTCAATTGTTGGGTTGTGCACACCAATTACTGACACTTCTATGGAGGTGTCTCATGGAAAAATCACTTCATGCTGCAGGAAAATATCAGATGTGAAGGCAAGCTTCTTTGTTATCTGTGTTTACTGTCAGTTGAGGTGGGTGGAGGAGAGGTATGGTTTCCAAATTCAACACGGTTGCGGATGAGGTTGCTTAATTGCGTGCCGGAAGACATGCCCTGTGGTTGGGCTACAGAACATACAGTGGTGGCTTTTCCCTTGAATAAATACTGCAGCCCGGGCAAAAATATGGAAACGAGCTCCATAGTCTATTGTTCGGTTTCCCCAGATGCCACACGCCGATGTTGTTTGTTTTTTTCTGTAAATAAAAGTGAACTTGAGATGGCTTAAGGTGTTTGAGCCATGCAGCACGTATGGGCCCTTGTCTGAGAAATGCTCGAGGTATCCTATTTATTATTGAGAGGGATTTCATGTTCTGTGCCAAAGGACTGGCCAGTTTAAAGATAAACGGAAGGAGAAAGAAAGAGGGAGAGAGAAACAGCAGTTGGTCTTAAAAGCCAAGCAGCTGCCACATCATCAGCAATAAATGCAGCTTCACTGCCGGCCCTTTGTGTCTATGATGCTGCTCAAGAAATGAGGAAAAGTTGGAGGCTGATAAGAAAAGGTCTCTTACCTGTGTGGTAAAAATGTGTCTTAAAATCTGCAGCTAGACATCTACACCCCCATAGGAAACTGCTGCCTCCATACAGCAGAGTACAGAACCAGTTCATGAGGGTTGAGGAGGTGGTGTGGTTCATATTGAATGTGCTCAAATGCAAGATCTGAAATTGACTAATATCAGGCAGTTCTTCACATTCATTTACAGCAGTGCACAGAGCATGTGGATGAACACAGAATGACTGTTTGCTTAATCACTGGCTATTGTTCATTGATTGAATACAAAAGTGGGTGTATTATTGATTGCTGAATTTGATCATAATTCATTTACATAAATTGCTCATTTATTTGACTGTTGTTGGCAGCATCATAGCTTCAAATGTGGAAATGTGTCTCAAGGCCCACAACTCCTCATATTCATTCCTATATCTCTATTTTTCAATTTGACAATGAGGCGGTGCCAAAGATTCAGAGCTACACCCCTGCACATCTCATATGCACTGCTGCCCTTGCTGCACCTCCTGTCTACCCATTTGCTTTGCAAATTTTACCTCAACTGTAACTCGGCCTATTTTGTTGCCTAGTACTCAGCGTAGGGAAGTTGAATTCGGTGTGCTCACAGAGGAGGCGAGAGCATTACAAGCTCTGATTTCCTGTTCACCTGAATTAGGTGACCGCAGCAACTTGGCTGCCGTTGCACCTTTCAGCACCTCATTTGTGGACAGCACACAGTCTTGCATCTCAGATCCATTCCACGCTCTCATTACCACATGCTGTTTGCCAGTACTTTTAAATCCCTGCTGACGGAATCATTTAAATGCCATTGCATTCTTTAGTAATCTGCATGGGTTCCTAAATGAGAGCTATGTTGACACCAATCAAGACATAGCAGCCTTGCTCTGAACATGAACACTGAATTAATGCATTACCAAACATGACTTTTTGAGGATATATTGGAAAACAGCAGCAGGGTGTGTCACAGCTTTGGATTTATGTTTCCATTTTTCTCTCTTTGTTATACTGCATTTTATTTTCTCTTGGTCATGCTTCATTTGTATTTTCATCTCATGGCAATTCGCATATTTATTTTTGTCCCTATCAGCTCTGTTTTGACACAGGATATGCCATTGCCAAGATTTTACTCACCACTTTGTATTTTTGGTGCCTTCGGTGCCATCTTCACCACACTCATGTTGCTATGAACGGACTCAAAAGACATCTGTCTCTATAGCTGCTTTCAGTGAGATTTAAGGGTCTGGATAGTGATAGTTATGTAAAACAGAAAATGTGTCACTGCTGCTACAAAGAGAACTGAAATAATACGACTAATGATTGAACATAGTTTTATGAATAATACTGGAGATAATTTTGTTGCTCTTTCTATAATTTAGCTGCATGGTGCAGCATGCTGCTTAATATTTGAAGTTCTACAGTGTATTATCTCGTAAAGCTGCACTTTGCATATACAAAGTATGCAAAGAGAGATGGGTGAATGGATGACATGAAGGAGGAGACTGCTCAAAATAACAGGGCAGGGTTGACGGGGTGTGTGTGTGTGTGTGTGTGTGTGTGTGTGTGTGTGTGTGTGTGTGTGTGTGTGTGTCACAGCTCCAATAGCTTCAGCATGCGTACAGGGGAAGTGGAAGGTTACAGATATTGTGTGGCATGGCGAATCGTGTCGCTTCCTCTCGATCATACCCCATCAAGGTCATATCCACAGACTGAAAGTGGTGGCCCTGGCCTTTTCCACTCCTGGCTCTGGCAGAGGAATGGGGCCCGCGGACCACTGCTGCTTCTAATCAGGGCTGACGCGTGACTCAGTTGCATGCCAGCTGCACAGCCGAACAGGGATTATGTCCCTGGATGGTGAAGACAAAAAAAAAGGTCATTGTTGAGATCTTTGTCTCTCTGTACCTTTGGGGAGTTTAGGTTATTTAATTATTTGTGAGTTATCTCTAATGCACTTTGCTTAAATAACTGAAATGAGACACTTAAATCACTAGAATCAGGCACACAATAGCATACAGTACAAGGCTGGAAATCGCTGGAAGCCCCATAGTCAGGACTGTGACACCGGCAGTGCACTCTTGGTTAACTCACAATGTGGGTCATTGTGCCACTTGTTTAAAAAAAAAAATAGCTGGAAGCTTAGTAATTCAGAAGTAAAACCTTATTCAAGTCCAAATATGGACTTTTTTTTTTTCTGAAACTGCATGTACAGCAGCAACTGATTTCAAATGCTTGATTGATATTGTTATTTATTGGTGAAATAATAGTCAGTGAAATTGCCAGTTATTTTCCCAACAGGTGGTAGAGTAGGTGGAAGGGAAGTGAAGGTGGTCTGTAATTTTCTGGAAGCAGAAAGCTCCCCAGGATTCATCTGAGTCTGATACATTGGAGCCTGTCAAACTGACAAACATTTTGAAAAAAAATGTTTTTGAAAAAGCTCAGCTGTGTACATGGCAGTAAAATTAGCTTGACGTATTGCAGCCATTATGAAGAAATCCCTTCATTTTCTCTAATATCACTTATTTTTCTCCATTTATTTTACAGTGAGACAACAATTAGTTTTTGACACGGTATTATGAAGAAAAACAGCATTTTAATGCCCCATACTTCCATATTACTAGGGTTTAGTTCAGCCAGCCATTCTCTTTCTCTATAAGTGGGCTGAGGGTGAAATGGAAGCCAAACTTGTGATAACATGAGTTATTAAGTCTTGTGGTACGATAAGAGCCACACAGAGAACAGGCCATTCAGGGTCTTTCCTCTAGCAATAATGGTACATTTGCTGTGTCTCGACTGACAGTGTTTTTATATATATGTAAGGGAAACAAATATTTCTCACCGTGTGAAGCAGATGCATTTTTTTTAACTGACAGGCTCCTCATGTTGTCATTGTGGTCTCTGGTATAGTTTTCAGAAAGGGTTTATTGCAGGACACGAGTGTTTGTGTTCATAATTGTACAGTTCCTTTCTTATTCAGTGAAAACACCATCTAGAGTAATGAGTTCTTAGAGTGCAGATAAAAGCCCCTCAAGGTGATGTTTATAATAAGCATTCCTTATTAAATATATGATACATGACCAAGCAGTTTGAAACAGCAGGCTTGTCTTCCTGTTCCATTCAGGTGTCTCCTGCTCATTCAGAAGTGTTGCATTACATTGCAAATGTAAGTATTTCAGCTCATCCATTGCTGTTACAGCGTGACAGCATGAGAAAAGTAAGCTGAAACTGCACTGTTAACGAAAATGTGCCCAGGCAGCATAATCAGTGCCCTTAGAGATATAAAACACAATATCACCCTGTCAGGATATACATTATGCAGTTACAGTGCTCAGAAGACGGTAACACAGTGAGGCCTAAATCTGCTACACAGCACTGATAGCAAAAACGGAGAGGAGGAAAAGAATAACAACTACAGTGACTGTTCTTGTTAATTTTTCACATTAAGTCTGCATTTTCCCTTAATATAAAGACAGATGGATAATTTCTTTCTTTATATCCTCTGGGATTTTGGTAATTGTGATATAGTGATACCTTTAGTGTGTTTTCCTGGTCCAGCTAACTAAAATACTAAATTAAATGTTAAGCAGCCTAGATTTGGGAGCTTATTAGATTGTAAGTGAACCAGTCGTTCCTAAAATATCAGTACTTATGTATTATCATCACATATTAAATTTTAAATTTTATATTTGGCTTTTCCACCCTTGAATAAAACATTTACCTCATAAGAAAAATACATCATCATCAAAAATGCACAGTAGTATTTGAGACACCAGCGTACTTATGGCTTTTTAAGTAAAAATAGTCAAATGTGGTAGAGTTGACATACTGTTATTACATAATAATTTCTTTGCAATTATTCTGAGCTAACTGAAGTTATTTGGAATGTATGTGAAAATGTGAGGATTCTGTGCATTCATTTAATCTGTAAAAACAGATTAAACTTGCAGACATGTTGCATTTCAGACACTATTTTACACCATTTGAGATATGCTCTTTTAATGACCTCATCTGACTGCACTGCTCCATCTCATTTAATGTTTATTTATGCCTGTTAATATTTTCAGTGTCTTTACAGTTTTCAGTCATAGACTTTAAGTTGTTCATGTAAAATGTGCCCTGTGCTATTTTTGTTTACAAAGTCTGAAACGCAAACAGAAATGATATTATTCATGTGCTCTATTGTTAAATATTAATAAATATATCTGGTTGAAGGGGTATGAAAACACTATTGTTATACTATAAGAAAATGACATTCACTATTCATGTTAATCATCATCTAAAATCCCCTTAGTATGAGAGGCAGGATCACTTGATGCTCTTACCTACAGTTTCTCTGTGTAGGATTTAAATAAATGTTTCTTTGAGCAAATCTTTGACTAAAACATCAGTGACATGACCAAGGTCAAGGATTCATCTCGACTGTCGCCCTGATAAGACACTTTATCTACATCACCTGACACAACATACAGCACTGAGCAGCTGTAACTTTCAAGCCAAAAGAAAAATCCTAGCTACAGTTTGGCCCATTGAAACACCGTGATTGAACTTGCATCAGATGTGTTGCCAGAGACTTCTGACAGGGCTGCTGGGGTCTTACACTATCTAAGTTGCAGATCGCTCAATGAATCTTTCTCTTTCATTCTCGGCATTATCCTCACCAGCCACGGCATTCATCTTTCCGAGGTAATATCCGCAGAAGGAAGGTAGCTTTTCTGTATGAAAACGGAGCAGAAAACCTGGCCAGCCTTTGTAAAATACATTGTTGTAATAAGAGTTGAGGTTAAAAGGGCACAGTCCTGTGAGCGCTCCCTTCGCCTTTCCTTAACCTGTCACATTAAGGCGGATGGCAGATTTACGTGGACGCAATTGATCAGTGAGTGGCGTATCGGGCTGGGTGTGAATGAAGAGATTTTTAGCAGCTGCCTGCCTGTCCATCCATCACACCGCTGTTCTTGAACCAGTCCTGTCACACTTAGATGGCCAGCTGACTGCAGCATGAGGGGATGGTGTGGTGGTAAACATTGGGCCACTCATTTATTTCAATTCACTCTGTGTCTGTGGCCTCTCTCATGGGGAACAAATTCATGCTAATTTGTTATAGTATGCATCGGAAATCTCATCTAATGCTGCATCGCAAAATCAATCTCATCCTTGCCCCGGGGCTGCATCTTCTAAAAAAGCGTTTGTCTTGCATGTCCTACCTGTGTGAGGAGGCTCCATGCCGTGTCAGTGTCAGCATTCATTGGGCTTTTGTGGAGTTCTCTGATCCTGGCCAAGAAGCTGTTCCCCGAGATTAACCCAGGATTTTCTGTTGCATAGCGGCTAAAGAGGATATGTGTGTGTGAATTTGTATGTGTCTGCGTACGTGTGTGAAAAGGAAAGGAATCAGAGAGTAGGATGCTTGCTTGCTCCCACTCACTGCTTTGTCTGGTGGCATCCTCCTCAGGATGAGATGTGACAGTGCTGGATGATCTAATCATGGATGTCATAGCATAGCTGCTTATTAACTGAGATTTCAAGGGCAAACATTTCCATCATTAGCAGTACAGTGTATTAATGGGAGAGCCTCATGAGCAAGTGGAGTGCTGAGTGATGGCTCCTGGTAATGTGGCTGAAGCTCAGGAGGGTCTAGTCCTCTTATTTCATTTTTAAGGCAACGTCTTTATCAGGATCTAATTTAAAGAACATGCTTTGATAGTGTTTTACTAGAAGAGGAAAGCTGGGCTGCGATATAAGAACTGTCATATATTGTAAAAATCACTTGGTTTGCTTTCATGATGGTTATGTTACACAGTATTTGCATCTCTCGACAAGGTATTCTGAAAAATTGCAGATTTCAGAAGTTTCACAATAACAGAAGGGCCTGATTGATCTTTGATAGCTGTAAATGTTCTCCCTCTGCCAGTGAGTTATGCCTTCATTTCTTTTGCAATTGTCTATGTTTTGACAGTTGATTTAATAACAAAAAAGCATCTTAATGATTTTATGTTATTTTTACAATGTGTGTCTGTCTGCACTATGTAGTTAGTTATATTTCTGACTCTTACAGAGCTTTCTTGGATCTTTCAGTGTGACAGAGTTAACTTGCAGTGTTTCACATCTGCATTTCCGCTGAATCATTACTTACTTATGAATAGGTAAAATTGGACCAAAGTGCATCCTGTCACCATGCTGGTCAGGCGTGTCTGGAAAGTAAATACACAAAGAAGGTCGTGTGTTCAGTACTAGAGCATATTTATGTGGGAAACGTTCTCATAGAATCCGCTGCTGCTGCAACATGGTAAAGTTTGCACGGTCTCCCAGAATACAGTGCAGTCCAGACTGTAAGAGCAGGTGAGCTCATTTGTGTGGGTTCACCTCCCAGTTTGCCTGGATCGAGTTCAGGTCGCATTCTCACCACAAACAAATTGCTGCAGTTTGTTTGGGACTGTAACAAGACCACCTCTTCTAAATGGTCTTGGTGGGGTTGTTTTGGTCAGTGATCATGGTGTTCACACCTTGAAAATGAATCACACCAAAGAGGAAAATCAATGATGGTTCAATCAAATGGAGTAAAGGCTGCAGGTGTGAAAACATCTTTAGTTAAATACTCTTGTACTTTTCTGTCTAATGAATTGAGCAAGATGGATGCGCACACTTAAATCGACTACTTCATGTGGAAATTAGGCAGCAGCTAATGTTTATTTTCATGGTCTGTTAATATGTTAAGTATTTTTGTGATTAATCAATGAGCCATTCGGTCTATAAAATGCCAGAAACTGGTGAAAAATGTCAATAAGTGTTTTCCTCTGCTGTTGGTGGGCAGCCAAACAAGACATTCAGTTTAGCCTTTTCCTGAACCCATAAAGACCCAAACATCCACTGGTGACCAAATCATTTACTGATATTAAAAGTAAATAAATGTTGATCCACTAATTCTATCAATCCATGTAAATAATTGGTATAAAATACAGTTTGTCATCTTTTCGTGGTCATTAGATATGACCCATTTGGACGTTCAGATGCTTTGAACATGGAAACACCGTCATCTTCTACAACATCGATTCATCAGTAAAACCCATAGAATTTGATAAATGACAGTAGATGGAGACACTTGGTTTTATGTTCAGTTAATATTTGACTGAAATAGTCACTTTTTCCTCCATTTTCTGTGATTGATTTTGATATAACATTCAACTTTATTTTGCGCTTTTATGGACATCCATCATAATCTGCAAATTAAATATTGGAAAATACCAGATTTTCAATTAAAAATGCAAAATACTGAGCATAATATTTGAATAAGTTATGATAAATCACTTGAGAAGAGTTAGGAATAGAGGAAAAAATCATTTGGGAACTGCAACAAAAGTAGCACTAGGTCTTTATGGGTTAAAAGACTCAAACAAGTTGATTATCAAAAATAATTGCTGACAACCAAGAATTATCATTTGTCTTTATACAAAAATGTATTATCATTAGGTCCATTACAAAGCATTTAACACATATTGGACAGGGAATGTTTGTCTGATACCACACTACAGGCTCACGTATCAAAAAAAGGGGGAAAACAAGTCATGCATGTAGAGGGTTTTGGGATTAAGTGATCCTTGAAGTCATTATATATTCATATTTTAACTGATTTTAACCACTCAATGACCATTGCTGACAACCAGAACACATTTTCATGTATTAGTCTCATCCTTACACTTATCTTCCCACACAAGCTAATTAACTGACGAACCACCAGCACGCTAAAGATACTTGTTCTAGTGTAAAATGACCATAACAGCGTCATTTGCAAGTCCATCGATTTTCAGTGTCATTTATTATGTTAGCATATGGTCAACAACCCAATCAATATTACAGCACAATCACTTAGCATCTAAAAATACTGACATATTGCAAGTATGCACTGTCTCACAATATTTGATGAAAGTAGATGGATAAACATTTCCCCACTCATTCTCAGTTGTATATACCTGTGTGAGACTGACAGCAGCTGACCGTATGGTGCTCCATGCCATTGTCTACTAGTCCACACACATCACTCATGTTATTATGCGCTGGAGCTGAATAGAGTGGGTGGAAGCCAGAGGGTGTCAGTCTTTTTAAAACATATCTCAGACAAATAGCTGCTATATTCAGTGTGTCCTAGCATGTTCTGTTTTTTTTTTTTTTTGTTTTTTTTTTACCTTCCTCCAATACATTGAGTGAATATATGTAATGTTGACAGCTATACCCAGGCTAAGCTCTGCCTAATGATGTTTGGGCGCCTTTGTGCCTCAGCCTGAGCCCCTGATAGCCACAACACGACCTCCATCCCAGAGAGCGATAAGGTTGGTGCTGTGATCCGGCTGGATTGGACTGAGAAGGTGATTACAGGCGGTTCATTATGCAGCAGGCAGACGTACAAGCTGGATGATGCCTGTTCTGTTGTCATTTAAATCACTTTTTTCTTTTTTTTTTTCTTTTTTTTTGCACCGGGAACCAAAGCAAATTGCATTTCAGAAACACACATTTGAAATGGTTTTGCAGTTGTAGCTATGTAGCAAGCAGATGTGCATGCATTTTTATGTTTTCCTATGACTACAGTTCATTAATACATTTACTTAATGAGGACGTTGGTGCTCTGTAACATGTTTGTGCTTGTAGCCGAGGTTATGTTGTTTGCTACCTAATTACCTGGTTTGCTGGTTTGTGAAAATGTCAGCTGTTCTACTGCCCTGTGCCACAGTGAAAATGGAAACTCCTGTACTGTATGGCCTACATACTGTTCCAGCAAGCACATAGACACAGTAAATTGGTTCTGCCTGGGCGTAGTTCAAACTAAAACACTATATCTACCTATTGTATCAGTGAGCACTCTAGCAGCTAAACAAACTTGTGGTTTGAGTGGGAAAATAATGCAAATACTCACACCACCAGCATGACCGTTGCCACAAACACTACAGTAAAAGGCCTCAATGCTGTGTATAATTGGCTGCTGGAATTTTTTTGCTCACAATTTACAACTATAATCCGTATTTGCATAACCAAGCTTTCATGGCACTGATAAAAACTATTTCTGAAGAGAGTACAGGTACAAACATTTTGAGCACCACAGTGATTGGAAAGGGTTATGCATTTCTCTGGAAATTATGCAGCATGAAAACCGTCAGGACAACACAATGCAGCGGTATAAGTTAGCGGTCAAGATGTGGATCAAGTGGGTGATGATGAGGATAATGACGGCTGTGATGTGGATGATGAAGACTATGTGCCTGATGGCAGAGTTGATGATGCTGCTGATGCAGATGTTGATGAGGACACTGATTATATCACATAAGCTTCCAGCTGAAGTTAAATGCACCACCAATGCAAAACATCTGTGGGAAAATATGCAGAGAAGGCAGGATTTATAGAACAAATATTTACAGTAGGGTATTATTTACTTGTGTGATTTCAGTACCTGATTTCCTGTTACACACTGAAATTTTTTTCTCTTCAAGGGGATCTTGTCATGTATCGTGTAAACATGTGTAAAACTAATCCCTGTTTTCAGCGATTATCCATTCCAATCACAACATACAAGGGTTATTGACTTCAGATGGCTTTTTAGTGCATTAGCCATATTTATGCTTGTTATTGGAGGCAACTATACAGCGATTTGCTTCTGATAAACAGCTAAAGTCACAATTATATCTCATTTTAACCAGGTAAAGAAGAGAATATGACCAAAAATGAGCCTGATGTAAGACCACACTCAAGCTGAAATATGTTCAGATGGTCCATAATCTATATATTTCCCACAAAGAACAAGTAAAATAAGTGTAATTCTTTTATTGCTGCTTGTTTATGCCGGTGATGTGCACTTGCTCAGTAGGCTCTTTGAACACTGATCCAAGCAGAGTGGGCTTTGTGGAGGGGGTCGAGGCTGTTTCTCTGTATATAGTAACTAGCCTATATGAGATACATAGAGTTTTTTTTTTTGAAATGCAAATCATGTAAAGCTATTCTACAGTGCTAGAATGGAAATATAGGCATGGAACTGTGCACAACAAATAAATCCACTTTAGGAAAAAAGCTGCAAAACTTTTTTTTTTCATTTAACAGTATCAACAAACATTAGAAATGTTGAGTGGCATATAAGCATAAGCAGTTATGAGAGATTTAATTTCAGTAAATTACTAGTTTAACAAAGATTTCATTTTAATGTTGATCCAGAAATATATGATTAAAGGAGCCTGACTAAATATGTTTTTACTGCTACTTTAATGACTTTTTATATTTGTTAAAGATCTCTGTCTTAGCCCATTTTTTGCTATTTAACTCAAATCTAACTTGATGACCGTTAAATAAATAATTTATTTTATAGGGTCTGCACAGAAAAATAATTTATATGGATGCACTTAAAAGATACCTTCACACTAACACCTTGCCTATGTGAGAGTACACATTGTCAGTATAAAAATAAATAAATGTCATTTTCACGTAATTTAAGTTTCAAGCCTCACACTGCTGTAGATGAGTGCATGTTCACCATGAAAGATTGAGTGATTCCAATGAAGATGCCTCCAAAAAAAGAATCAAGGCTGAGGAAAAAGGGATGAAATAAAATGTAAGATTCATAAAGCGAGAAGAGCGAGTGAGAGAGTTGTTTGCGACACGGCATACATCTGGATTATGAGACAGTAGTGCACTGTGGAAATGCAGAGCTTACTAGAGGCATAGAGCGTCAGGCAGATGCCCGCAGGACACATCAAATAACGTCAGTGTGTTTTTAGTTTATTAGGTTGACTTATGCAAAATACTGGTGATTCTTTCCGACATGGCAGGTGCAATGAGTGTTTGTGTTTACCCAGGGAATCACACCTTAGACAAAATCTAACAAAAGACAAGGTGACAAAACAGAGAGGATGAGTGTCAGTTGAAGCACACACTGCTAGAGGAAAAAGCTGTATCATCATAATTTATGGCGCCTAATTAAAAGCTGACATCATTTACACCAGTGGTACATGAGTAAAAGGTAAATTAGTTGCCCTAAAGGGTGTGACCATCAAAAATAGATTGTATGTATTTAATTCAGAAGGCTATTTAAAGCCCCGTCTCACCTTCAAGGACTGAGGTAGTCAAGATAACCCATAATGCCTTCTAAATGTGTGCACAGCCATTTTTGTCGCAGTATTTGTGCAAATTTGACCTGCTAATTAGTCTGTTCCACCTAAAATTTCCAATGTGCCACCCATACAGATGTCAGCTGCCTAATTATGACTGATCTCAAATGTCACCATAAACTCCACCTCTTCTATTTTCTTCCTCCAGTCAGTAACCTTTTTCCTCACTTCTGTGTACTTTCACGAGGAAAATGGATTCCGCCTTAGGAAAAGCATGAATTTTTTACTTGGGTTAGAATATTTTCAGCCAATGTGTGAATGTGTCCTCACCTCAGTGGATGCCTTTTATACAGAATTGATTTCAAATCAGTCATTATGTTCTGTTTCAACACTTTGCGTTAACTCTATTAGAAATGACAAAGGTGATAAAGACAGGTGTAAATGTAGGCCTAGCCACATAAATACTTAACAGAGGTGCAGTATGAATATATTCAATCCAAAATGTATATTTAGCATAGCATATGTCAATGGGTAAATACTGTTAAATACTGTTACATAATGCCCTAATGTTCTTTTTATGGCTTTTTTTTTTTTTAATACATTTAGCCTCAGTATTATTGTCATGATCTGATTCCTCGGCTGTAAACCTTTCTAAAATGTTTACGATTCATGTTGTGGTTCAAGAAAAACTGACAAATAATCATAGAACCACGTTCACAGAGCCTGACTTTGAAAAAGATGTGCATGTCTCCACTGAACTCCAAGAACGTCAGAACAGAGGACGAAAACAGGAGTCAACAAACAATATCTTTGTCAAATTACAAGTTGGTGCAGAACACCAGTAACCTCATCTGACAGTTGTAAAAAACAACAACATTGCAACACAACAAATTACTTTCACCTGACCTTTTATGAGAGACAGATCCCTTATTCTGCACAAAATCAAATTCAAGTTCAACAGGATAATTCATTTGTACAGTTGAGATTCTTAAAACATTTTGAAATCTGTATGAAATCACTTATGCAAAACAGGGTTCATATATTTTCTGCCATTACTACTTAATTTACGAAATTTTGAAAGAAGTAGCTCACACAGAAATAAAAAGTCGTCTTGTCAAGCACTGAGTTAACAACATCTGAGTACAAGTGTGGATGCATTAAAACAGACTTGCAGAAAAACACGAGGACTATATAATGCTATGTATGTAGTGTTTTTTTTTGGGGGGGGGTCTCTGTTTATTTAAATAGTTTTGGGGTCTATGCAGGTAAACTGTATAATGTTATGATTGATTCCTTTAATGTGTACATAAAAACTAAAATGGAATGGGGTGTGTTTTTGGGCAGAAGCCTTTCCAGTTATAATGGGGTGTTTTGCCGCCGTAGAAAATACATTTTTGATGATAGAGAAACAAATAAGCTGTCCTAAATGGCTCTCACAAATTCCTTTCCCTTTTCTGTGCTTGTCTCCTCTAGGCATGTGCAGAGTGTCAGTAAGTGATTTGAGGATAGCAGGAGCACTAAGTCTGTTTTTGTTGAATTCAGATGTTCCAACTTGAGGTTTAGCGCTACAGTTTCACATACACATTAAATACACAGTCTGCATATTGTCATTTCTAATGAGTTTCCAAATATGATTTCTTGGACTCCATATATCTCCACCTACACGTTAGCGCTTTATAAGCAACAGTATGTAATCGGCATGCAGACATCACAGACTGAGAAGATGTAGACATACCACATGAAAATTGCAGAGAAGGGTTGTCATTTTTACAATCTGCAGTTGTTCTGGTTCAAACATTTTGAAATTCAGTGTAAATGTCTCTTACCTGCTGTTAATAGCTGCATTTTTGGATAATGTGTGTGCTCAGTGCTTCACCGCTTCGTGATTTTTTTTTTCTTCTGCAGTCTCATTTGCAGTCTAGACCTGGTAGATTTTCATACAAGGAAAATAGCAGGTTCAACTGAAGCATCTGCAGAGTAAATAACTAGTCTGTAATGGATGTGGTGTCTTCCACCCTCAGAGGCCACGTGTCCTGGCTCTTTTTTGGAGAAATCTTCTGTATCATCAGCCAGCCTAGTGTATCTGTTATGACTTATTCAGCCTTGAAAAACAGACTTCAAAAGAAGACTCATCATAGGACACCACTTGTAATATAGTACTAGTCAAAGCAGTCACTTCTGTTTAATGGATACTGTGTGGAAGACAACATTAATTAAAAAGAAAAGACTCTTGCATCTAAGGCTTGGTGATCTGGCCAAAACATTATATAAGAATCTTTTGAGGTAGAAACCAGAGGCATGACGTACAATTTTTCCTACTTGATTTTCTTTAAGATTGAAGCTTTTTCCTGATTTTTTTTCTTTTAATATATTTTGAGTGTGCAATAAAAAAAAAAACTCAAAATAACATGAGGAATATACAATATTTACAAGTGAGAGTAGATACATTGTCACCTTCCTAAAATAATACGTAATGTTTTCAGATTTTCAGGAAACACAAAAAACTTACAATTTTTTTATTATATACTGCATATACACAACTTATTTATATCTACTCCTATTCCATAGTTATAGCTTGCTCTATAAATCTGTTCAGCTGCTTCCTACCATCCCTTCAATCAACGATAACAATATTAAGTTCATAATATTCTCCTAGAATCATAATCCCAAAGAATCCCTTGTGAAAATTCTCTCCTGTGAGAGAACCAGGTTTTTACACGTTACCTTAAATCTATAATTTTCCATAGGCTTCTAGAGAGCTTAGACTGTGGTGTGATGGCTTTTGTTCTTGCTTTATTTGACTAAATCTGTGTTTTTGTATGTAATTGGACCCAAGAAACCCAAAACAAATCAGCTCATCGTTGAAGTAAACGCTAGTTGACATTTTCCTAACTTTCCATACATCTGTGAAAGCTGCAGTTTTTTCCTATTAATTACTGAGAATGTGGCATGAACCAAAAATGTTTTACACATTTACATGTTTTGCACCATTGCTTCGACAAAACATCTGCTTAAATCAGACTGCCTGCACACCAGAGATCTGCAGCCGGACCAGCGGCTCAGGGAGGTACCATTAATTCCTCACGGTTTGAAGTTGCCATTTTGTCAGTCTTTTTTTTTCTTGAGCAGCAGCAAAATAACGCATTACACAAAGTGTGGAAGCTTCACTTGAGTAAATGAACACTTTCAATGCACACAGCTGCTGGGAAAAAAAAATAGACATGAACTACTCTAAGCTCTTTAACCTCGTAACATTAATGCTACAAAAATGCAACAGTCTTTAAAATGCAGTAATTACACTGGTACGTTTTTAATGAATGTCAACTTAGCAGCTGAGTGGGAATGATTCAACAGTCCCTCTGAAAGGCTGATAATATGGCAAATTAAGATATATTTTGCATACTACATATTATATAAGTACTGAGGCACCATAAAAGGAGGGGGCAAACATGATAAATTCATGGGGCCCAGCATTTCTGGGGGGCCCATAGAGCAGTGGAGGGGGTCCAGAGAAAGGCATAAAAGCTGAGAGTCGAACTTTTCAAGTATGTTAAGTTTCACTTGTGCTTCACGCCAGCATTAGTTACGTTAGTCCCCTACCGCCACCACACTGCTGAATTTTAGGAAGGGGCCCAATGTTTGCCTTTCATGGGGCCCACAATTGCTAGCAGCGCCCCAGTGCATGTATAGGAAGATCCTACTTGCAGCCCATAGACGTATGAGAGAAAATTTCTGCTACAAAACATGGTGTGAGTTGTACCAAAGCTAGTCATCTTTGAAGGGGATGAGTAAGCACCAAGACCTATATAAACAGATGTCAGATTCTTTTTTGAAGAGTGACACTTGGAGCACTTTGACAGAATATGGAATATTTCCAAATTTGACAAAATAAAATAAAACTGCCATCACCACTACTACTACTACTACTACTACTACTAATATAATAGTAATAATGCAAGAGCTGACATCACTACAAAAATGTATGAAAAAATACCACAGCTCTCTCTTCTTAGTCCAAATCAGAAGAGTAACTTCACACTTCCTTGCTGCGACACAGAGCAGAGCGGTAGAATCATGGCCGGGTCACATCTGACACAGTCTGATCAGCAATTAGCAGTTACAGCTGTCAATCACATATGTACCTTCCTACCTACCTGCCTCAACAAGCCTATGATTAGATAGCAACCATTTAGGCCATAAGGTGAACCATGAAAATGTGATCAGAAATTGAATTTCACTCCGACCCTCTACAACTATGTAACATTTACTTCATAAAAAAAAATCTATTCACATCAACATGGTAACTAAAAGTTCTTTTCTGACATTCCTGCAGTTTCAGTTTTTTTGTGATTGTTGTTTTAATTCGGTACTAACTTGGTCTAGGCGGAACGAGATTTTTTCCCTAGAGCGGTGAAGCGGCCGTCACGTGATTGTGTCAGACCAAAATAGTGACCGCCTCTTGTAAACAGATGTAAACAGAAACATGGCTGCCTCCTGGGTTCAGCAGACCGGAACAATGTGGAAAGTACTCAAATAATTCCTCGAAAAACGAGTGGAAGAGGCCATAAACAATTCCATATGTGTCTTAGAGCTATACGTTTACGATCTCTTCCACTCTAGGGGAACAATTCTTATTACGCCTAGACCGACCTAGTGCCGAATTAAAACAACGATCACAAAAAAAACTGCAGGAATACCAGACGGCAACTTTTAGTTTCAAACATAACATGAATACATCTTTTTTATGAAGTCAACATTGTGTGGTTGTAGAGGGTGGGAGTGAGATGAAATGAAAACTGGGTTCACCTGACGGCCTAGCTGACACAGGGTAGAGTTTCTATACCCTGAAAGCACAGGCTAGGAATAGGTGCAGGGGTCTCATGTCCTCTCAGACCACATGAATTACAATGTGCTGGAAGGCAAATAATGGATTTTTTCCTCTGTGATGCTAGAATTTAAAATCAAGCACTGCAGCTTAAACCTTTTACTTACATACAGTGAAATACAGTATTATTCTATTCTATTCTATTCTATTCTATTCT
>JAPQRP010000008.1:7969409-7999420 GCA_037367295.1 Apogon hyalosoma
GTGTGGTTACCAATTAAACATGTCAAACTTGCATTGGACCGTGACTGTATCTGTGGCTGTATATCTGAATACAAAATGCTGTAACTTTGTCAACCACAGAAATAACTGGCCTGGTATATTTGTTAATGTAGCCAACAAAGTGACAGATCTTGCAACAGCCCAACGTCTGGGTAAAACTTATGTGGATCAGTGATTTTTCTTCCTCAAGGATTGATCATATGCTTTAACTAGTTGGCCTTGAGCTACAGTCTATAAGAAATACTTGATATAAGTATTCCTTTGCTGTAAGCAGAAATAATATGGTGACATACTTATTGACTGGCTGATGTTTAACATCCTGTATTCAATATGTTTGTTTTTCTATGTCTTCCCACAGGTGTGCAGAAAGAAGTAGAAGGTAAGACAATGCATTATATAATGAGCATAATAATGAGCATAATTCATTTTTATGCTGCTCGTGTTTGCAAAGGCTACTACCACAGCATCAGTATCTTAGAGTGTGGTTGGGTATTAGCAGGTTATTATTGTCAGTTTGGACTGCAGTTCTGACATCCAACAAATTAAGCTGAAAGGAGATATACTATCTCTGGTCACCAGGTCACAAAGGAAAAAGCACTTAATGTGCTGAATGCTCTTTGTATATATAATCAGAGTGCTCAAGGTGATGAGAGAGGTCTGCAGAGAATGTGGGTGTTGCACAATATGGAAAGTATTCATATACTGCATCACAAACACTATGTCTGTACAGAGATGCTTTATTTTATTTTTTATAACTTCTGTATTTTTCAGGGTTCTTCGGTACCACACTTTCAGAATTGAAGCTACTGTTTACTGCTCTGATTTCCAAAGCCTCAGATGCCATTATGTCCAGAAATCAATGTTTAAATTAAGCCTAAATGTGGATTGTCTGGGATAAAATACCTGATAACTGAGGCCTTCACATTCATCTAATTGTCACGTAATTAGCTGTCTCTACCCAGTGATCTTTGTTTAATTATTGCATTTAAAGTTAGTGTTACAATGAATCTCTTTTAGCAAGAAACAAACTATGTTTGTTTCATTATTGGAAACATTTAAGTGACCATAATTCCACAGGAATGGTTGCTAATGAGGTGTACATACTGAATGTAGAAATGAAGATTTAAAAATGTGGGGGGAGATTTGTGTAGTCGGCATCTGAGTAATACATCCATCTCCTCAGGAAGGACTGCTGGTTCTGGTGAAAGGGCAGCCAACAGGCTCAGGAGACCAGCATGAGATGCACTGAACCACTACACATTATAAATCACTGTAACTGTCTCAAAAAAATAAATAAATAAAAAAAAACAACCTATGCACACCTGCTCTTCTGAATACTGCCTCTGATATTTCAGTATATCTACAAAGTACATGCACAAGTACCATGTTCATGCATAGTCTGGGTAAAAAAATAATAAATGTGAGGTTTTCACGCCTCAGAAATATGTGTTACTAACCAACCAGCCAAATTTCAATGATTAAAAATGGTAAAGGATATAAAATTAAGCTTCCATCTCTTGAAAGAAGCAGAATTATTCCTTGCTTTGAAACACTGGGGAGATGAAACCATCCCAATCACAGGAGAGGTGCAGCCTTTCTCTCAAATGTCAAATACCACTAGAGTTTGAAAAATGGATTCTTTAAAATGGAAAAAAAGGATGCAATATCTAAATACCTACATTAAAAAAATAACTGCCAAGAGGAATAATACTAAACCACAAAGTGCAGAAATATTCCAATGTAGTGTCTGTTGTGTCTTGTACCCAAGAAGAGGAAAATGGACATTGTGTCTGTGGTCATTTACTGGACTTGTACAGTGATACATGTTTGAGCCACCAGAGCCAGAAGTCAGTTCAGCGTCACATCACAAATATGTTAATAATACATAACACAGACCAAAGCATATTTTGTCCCTTTACAACAGTAAAGGGTTTGTTTATTTTTGTATTATCACTGATAAAACTAGCTGACATTCTCTATTCATTAAAATTATTTGACTTGACATATTTAGTAGGTGTAATAACATTGAGAATTTTTATTTATTTTTATTTTTGTACATTACAGTGTTAATGGAGGGCAAACGTCATACTAAGTTATTGTATACATGGTATGGCCAAAAGATTTACACTGAATAAACATGATACTGGACTTTATTTTACTGTAATCGGTATGGAAAAAACCTTCTGTTTGTGAGTACACTGGTCTGCAGTGTTTGGGAAATGATCTGCATCAGAGATTAAAAGTGTTAAATCTTACATACTTTCAGATGAATTAGAAAACAAATGACATGAGTGCTGTTTTAATATTTTCAAGATACTTGATGTTATGTTTTTACTTATGTATGTAGGTTTATGCTTAACTACATAACATATCTATAAATCTTACACTAGAGGGAATCAGAAAAGTGAATATATTCTAAAGTGTAGACAGTATTTGAAGTAAAAATGGTAGTTCAGAGACAAACATTCCTTTTGAATAAGTCCCAGTCTCTGATTAATTCATAGAATTTAACATTTTGACCCAATACTGTGTCTTGAAAACTGTAACCAAGTTGCACCTTTCACTTAATTTTTCTTTACTAATTAACCAAATTTGATTAAAAAAAAAAAATCTGTTTTTGTTCTGGAAGTGTTTTGCTTGTAGATCAAGGTTAGTACAGAGGGTTAAGGGTAACTTTAGCTGGGAGTCGAATTCATCATCGTAATTACCAGGAGATGTCATGTGAGAAGATGTATGAATTAAAATGTGAAAACCCACCCTGACTATGACTACTAATACTGAGTGATCAAATTATCATGCATTGGACATTAGTTGGCACTACTGATCGTGCATTATACAGAAAGTGTACAAATCTGGTAATTAACATAAACATACATCTGCAAACACTGGATCAGGGGTCAATCTAAGTGGCCCAGTAAAAACAATCCCGAATACAAACATGATGAAATATAATGTCAAAATTCAGTACTATGGGTAAGGGTCATTTCTATGTTTTCATCTATTATTTGAAAATTATGTACATAGGAACTTATCTAACTAAGTTGTGTACAATGCACTGACAGTCGTATCACTTCAGAATACATATATTTAATGAGACTGGTATATTAGAAGAGGGTTGAAATAATTTTGGTAAATGTTTGATGCTGGTTTTAAATCAGAACATAGAGGAGACTGTGACCGTGCAGTTATGCAGTTGTACGCGTCACTTTTAGTTCATCTTAGTTCGACAGTATGTCCATAACCACGCATTAATCATTCTTAATAACAGCAGAGATGGCATAGCTGTGCTCACAGCAAAGAGGCAGGCATTATTAAATGACATGCTGCAAAGAGAGCACATCAGAATGTTTATTGGATTAAAGCTTGACATGGAGACAATCCCCAGCAGAATGCATGAAAACAACAATGACAACGGCAAAATCGCACTCACCAGATGCCTTTTTTCCTGTCCTTCATATAACTTCCTATGCTTTTCAGCCGCAAGTCTGTTTGTCCTTAACACTGATGGAAATTCTTAGTTCTATGCATTAGCTAAATCATTTCCTTCCCCCAGAGATGGCAAAGATGGTAACCCATATGCTATATTTGGTCTTGGCTGTGGGTTTTAAGTAGTATGGGATTTATCTTTATTTGAATGCAGAATCGCTTTAAGGCAGTGGGAACCTTTGGCACAGCAGGTGAGGTATCCAAGTTGTTCATGTATGCAGCTCGTGAGCTCCCGTTGATCTGTGTGGACAAAGGCCATGGTGGGGCATGCTCTAATGCCGAAAGAGTGCAGTATCCTCTGATGTTTTGTGAGAAAAAACAGGTCTGTGAAAGAGAGATAAGGATAGCCACCGCACAAGGCAGATACAGTACAGAGAGAAATCTCTCAAACGTATGGCAAAACTTACACAAGTACACACATACCGACTGTGGACACATTGTTAGTTTTGTTTTTTCATCAGATTTTTCTTTCATGTGTCAGCGCAGAGTAATGACAAACTTAAGAAGTACATGGTTGACAAGCATGTGTAAAAAGCTTAAAAAAAGGACACAGCTGTTCCTAGTGGGTTTGCATCTTTCAGCAGCAGTGACCTTGGTCTAATCCCTCATTACAACAGGCTTCATAATATTGTACTTTTCATGGAAAAACAAATTTGGCAAATCCTAATCCTCATGCAATGGGTCTTTCTTCTTACGTACTCAGTAATTAATGTCACAATAATGACAGAAAGGTCCTTCAACATCTGTATTTGTTTGCTTCTTCACTCTATTTGTAATTAAACGTAGCAGTGTTTGTCATGTTACAACGATGTATAAAAGTGCAGATTAAGCAATAATCAAGATATATTTTACATTTTTTAGAAGGATCAATAAAAATCTTTTTATTGATGAAAAATTTTAATCTCATTTCATCATTCGGGATGAAATGAATAGCAAAAAACAAGTTTTCAAATGAGCTTTTCTTTTTTAATAATCCTAAGTGATGAAGGTGGCAAAAGTAAAGGGGTACTACAAAGTTAAGGATGAGGAGGGTCTTTTGTGTTTGATTCAGTAATAATTTATCAAGGTGTTGAAATTAAATAGATCTGTTTTCAAGAATCTCAGTGTATCAAACACTAATTTATAGATGATCGATACTGAGTCCTGTTTGGAGCGTCATGATTTTTAATGGTAACCACATGGCAATTCAGATAATTTTCTCTCAAAATATGTAAGGCAGCTCTGACTACACAAGCATTTGACAAAGCATCTGTTTTATTTATCAGTTAAAGCTGGAAGCCATCAAAAGGAACCAGAAAGCAAGGTTCTTTTCGTTTTACATTGGTTGCTTTTTACATAAAAATAGAACAATAGTAGATGTGATAGAGAGGGTTGTTTATTTTCACACAGGCTTTCCCTTCTAACAGGACACTACAGGTTTAGCCAATTATCTCTGCATTTCCACACAGAGCTTAGCCAAGTAGGATAAGCATATTTATTGGGTGGCTGCCCCTATACAAAGGTTGCACTAACACCACTCTTCATCCACTGCTGTTGGACCCCTTGAATGTCCACTACGTGGTCAGAGATAGCTTTGTTGGCTGAGACGCTCAGTGAGTGCTGCTCAGTCTGACCTGTTTTGGTGATGGAGGTCCATTTTCTTCACCCTACTGCTTGACAAAAATCAGTGTGTGAGGCTGCAGCCTCTTTGAGTCAAAGCTCTTATCTTCATTTTTACAGACTTTACTGAGTGAAAAGTAAGACTCCCTACATGATGAAGCCCCTGCAGCTCTGTGCCTGCTTCTGCTAATTACAGTAGCTGGGTACCTCCACCTCCCACCATGGAAAAGAGACTGGAATACAGCAAAAGAGAGAAGCTTCAGAATATTTCCGGTTTATCTTCATACAATAATCGCTTGGTATATGTACTGTATATAGAGTTGTTACTTTAATCAGTGCTATTTCAAGTGGAAATATGACCTCTTCATAAAATATGCATTATGTGCAATGGTCTGTTGAGAGTTTGCACTTTAAAAGCAAATATACAACTTTAGCAATATGAGCTGCAGCCAAAAAAAAAAAAAAAGTTATGGTCTCTTTAGCACAGATTCTGTTTTTGTATAGACAGCAATTCCCTGTTAAGATAAAGGGAATCACATTATGTCTAGGTTTGTTGCTGTTGTAGTACTAGCATTAGACCTAAACATGTTTACAAGGAAAAAAAAGATACTCCACTTGAACACATTTCTGACACATTATAGTGACTTTAATGTAGCTCTTCATGTTGATGGGGTTGTATTAAGCATGCTCTGGAAAAACAGGATGACTCATTCTGCTACTGTGAGGAGTTGTCGACTTATATGAAACATAGGATTTAGTCAACATAGACCTAAAAACATGACCTTTTCCTCCAAAAGGTCAATGTTTGAAGTGAAAATATATACCTATAAAGATGAATTTCATTTTTATTTAGTGTTAAATTCTTAATGTAGCATAAAACTAAGCACTTTCCTTGACCTTTTACGCCTACATCCATGATAACAGCCTCTGCACTGATTTCTGACTTGCAGAGGAGATGGAGTTAGCTGATGTCAACAAACACCAGGCTACCAGCGCAATACATAGTCCAACCCAGACTTCATCTATGAACCCCAGCACATGCAAATGTTACATCTTGAACCTTTAAAACCCCAATCCACAGCTGTCCTTATCTCCCAAGCCAACACACTGTGATGGAGTTTCCATGGACCATCTTGTGATGTGGATTTGAATGTGAGCCATGATGTGACCTTTTGGGAGCTGGGATGCTGTGCACAGATTGCAGCTGAGGTCTTACCCAGATATTCCTCTTCGCCTCTCAGTCTGTGGTTGCTTGCTAACTGGCACTGCTGGGTGTGTCAGTGTTAATGATGAATGAACCTGCTGAGTGATGCACTGTTTTTTTACAGCAGGGGGAGAAGATAGCGACGCCTGAAGGAGACGAAGCTTGAGCTCCAGTCTGGTCAGATCGTAGCACCACAGTTGACAGGACAAAAAAAAAAAAAAAAAAAAAAAAAATGTTGGTGTGATGAGGGAAAGGAGAGACAGTATTGTTTATGCCTTGTGCATAAGTTGGCTTGTCATGTGACCACAATGGGGTTGCTCACAGCAGCTCTGTGTCTGTGAAGTGGACAGAGCTGTGGGTAAATTCTGTCTGAACAGAGACTTTTCAGTGACATGCTGTGTCTAAAGCCTATGTTTTGGCAGACAGGGATCATCCCATGGGTAATCTACAAGCAGAGCTGTAACATCTACTGTCTTGTTTAGAGGAATGTGTGGATTCGTGCTACAGCCACCTGCCCTCTCATAAATAAAGCTATACCTAATGAGTGACCTGCCACAGGACAGGCTGTGAGTGACTAATTTGTTTTTATGAGAGTCTCAGAGTGCTGATGTACTGAGGAGGGCTGTTTTTGTTGGCTGACACTGTGTGGCTCATGTGCTCAGCAGAAGTGTTACTTTGTGTCAGCCCCATCTCTTTTTTGGAAAGAGGAGCGGGTGCGTCATGCCATGTAATTTCTGGCTAACCTATTAAGATATTTATGTGCATTTCCTCCTGTCTGAGCTTAGTGCATTACACTGGAGGGAGAATGAGACTGGAAGTAGATTGGTCTCAATATATCTGCAACTGCTCTATGAAATATTGTAAGACTTATAGCTCAGTGTACCATAAATAGATTCATGGTAGTTGTATGTAATCATGTTTGTTCTAAAACTCACAGTAAGGTGTAGCTGCTGTCTGTCTAGATGTGTAACATGATTAAATCTTTTATGTGTAGGCCTTTGCAGCACATCACTGCATTGGTCCCACTCCCCCTCCCTCTACTTGTCAGAGTAGATGTGGCATCTTTGTCTTGGGTGACCTGCTTTGGGACGGTTTACAGTCATAGAGGCTTCAGCTCAGTGCAGCATTGAGTCACAGCGAACTTGTGAAGTTTTTTTTTAAGGAAAGGTTAGGTCTCTCTCGCTCTCTCGCTGTGCTCTACTTCAGAGGTTGGAGCAGGGAGACACAGCAGTACTAGTTTTAGCTAGGTTGGTCACTATTAGCTGCGTCATTTGTATTATGCTGTAACAGCAACATGCCCACAGAAAAAAAGCTGGACTGCACAGTGTCTATGAAATGAGATAAAAATAACACAGAACTTGTAATTAACAGTATTTCCACAACTGTTTTGACTCCAATCTAACATCAAAGAAGGCATTACAATTGAAAATTCTGACCAGGAAATTGGAAAGTTCAAATGGAAGGCCTCATTAGAGCTCATGATGGTTGTTGTCATGTTATAATATGTACATTATAGGAGGGTGTACAGTCATCAGGTGCCACCACCTGAACCTGTTGACCTCCATTAGATGGATGAGTCCTCTCTAAAATGGTGTGGTAAGAAGTGGTGTTTCTGCTGCCCTTTTATAAATGATATATATATGTATGCATAAGCTTGAATAGGTTAATCTTCAATGGCTGAGCACTTATATGCAAATGCAAGTGCATGGAAAAGTGGAGATATTAAGTGGCTAAGCCTATAGCCCTGTTAAATATTATAGTGGTCTTCCAACTAGCAATACCATGTGTAACTTCCAACTTTTCGTAAGAGTCTGCAACATAGAGCAGATTTGAAACATATCTGGTACATCTCAAACGCTGTCTACATCAAGTAAACATACAGTATGTGTTCCATTTGGAAAAAAGCATCTGTGTGAGCAACTACCTGTAAGAGTTGCACCGATCAAGATGTTTTTTTTCTTACCTTGCCTTCCCTTTCCTCCCTTGAGATGTTTGTGTGTTTTTAGTTTGACTCCCCCTTTATATTTTAGTTTGAACTTTGACATCCGTACCTACCCCAGGATGTCTGTCACAAACTGCAGTCCAACATTGTGACAATGCTTTTGTTTTCCCAAACCTCTTTATGAACTTCCTGTTTTCGTATCCTTTTTTCTGTTCTTTCCCTCAAGGTCTGGCGCACCTGATGTTAAATCGCCAAGGTATGGGGTCTGTTGGTTTGCTTTTCCTTCCCAGCCACCTGACCACAACATTTCCCTTCCCTGAAATCATTTTAGTTAACTGTGCTGCACTAATATTTCCTCTCCTCTTTTTTCATATACTTGCCTATTCTTTTTGCTTCCTGTCATGTTATGCTCACTACTCACTCAATTTTTGTCCGTCAAACCCTTGTCCTGACCACTGACTGAGCTACTGGAACATCACCTTTGACCTCTGCAGTTTTTCGCCAAGGTAATGAATCTATGCTCATAGCATCTCTTCAGCTTGGTTTCATGGTGTTTTCAAAGGGAACAATAAGGTATTTCATGCCGAAGATTTTTCTCAGGTTTGGAAACAATTTATTTTAATTTATCAAGAAAAAAGAAAAGAAAAGGCACTGACAAACATGATCCTCGTTTTGTTTCTGATCATTTATCAAGTTTCAAATGATACTCAAATGGTTTCTGCATTGCAGCAGTAATTTCGGTGATGAGGTGCTGAATATTCATAAATTTAGAAAATGATTTTTTTATTCTAAGTGGTTTTTTTTTCATAAAAGAAAATGAAGAATTAAAAAAAACCCTAATGGTCTGTTCATGTTCAGCCAAAATCAATTTTAATACATTATGTCAATGTTTTTCCTCTGACATAGAAACACATCTGTTAGTGATGCTTCTTTACTGGGGTATAAAACCGTTCATATGAGATGCAACGAATCAGATGCATTACAGGAGCAGGACTAAATAGTTTGCCTGGCACTGACCTACACTAGACCTTCAGTATTTATGCTTTGTGTTGTCTGCCATGTGATTATTTCACTCTTTAATGTTAGCAATTAGTGTAGTGAGATAGAGAGAAGTCATCATCCTGTCTCCATGGTGATCAGTGTTCTCTCTAAACATAGAGACATGGCTTTTATGACCCATTCTGATAATAATACAATGCGCCAGTCCTCATTTTTTTCATCAGCAAAGATGATTTTATGGAGAAAACGTAATGTCTTAGTTGTATCATGACAAAGTAAATATTTTTCTGTGTATTACAAATTGCATATGTGACAATCATTTATATTTTGTTATTTCTGGCTGTTTAAATGAGTTGATAGTGGATACATTCATTCTGCATTAGCTCATTCTGTCTTGATATTTTACAGCCTCGTCGGACATGATAGGATTTGTATGTTATGGCTATAATACATTATAGTAAATACTCTATAGTAGCAGATGCAAACTATGAAGTATAATTAAATACCACTTTATCTCATGTTTGAATATTCTTGTTCCTATTTCTATACAACATAAATCAGTGAGAGTGTGATGGTACAATGGTTACTCATGTACATTTTCTTGTTTTCTCATTTACATGAAGGTTAATCACAGCAGATGAAATGCCTCACAGTTTTTCCTCCCCATGAATAGTGCAGCTTGAGGCATAACATGGATATGACATAATTTAGGGTTTTATTTCTTTGGCTACTCACTTTTTTCGTGTTGTGAAGAAGTGATTAGACCAAAAAAGACTCCTTTTTTAATTAAATGGCAATGACAAAACACATTGATTTGCCTCTACTGTAAAATGAAGAATGCTGCTATGTCAAATATTCAGCATACAGTAACTGTGTCCTAAAGGCCTACTGCATTTTGATTTGTCAAGAAATGAAGTCTGAATATAATTGCTCCATTTCATGCATCAGTAAATAAGAAGTAGAAGTTGGTAATTGATTGTGGAATAAAGATTCAGAGAAATAACCCTTCAAATAATACTCAGGCATAGCACAGCAACAATTACTAACAAAGTACAGTACATCTGGTTTGATATGATATACATGGCACATAACAGTTTTGTTCAGCAGTTTTATTATCTGACAAGTGTTACTTATTAACTTTTCTCATTATTCCAGCTTTAGCCTGAGGGGTTTCTGATTTTATCTGTGTATATTTGGACGCAAATAATTTCTTATCAAATAAATGGACCACAGTTTTTTCTTCTCAGGAAGAAAAAAAAACAGAAAACTGAAGAGTCCACTTTATATATTAATTAGCAGCTTTTTGGAGAGTTTAAAACATCCAGGAGTGGCTTATGTGTTTGTGTGCTTCTACATTAGCAAAGACACACAGATATACTTTTAATGGTGAGGTTTTTTTAAGTGCAGGTGTGGCGATTGCTCTCCCTACCTCCAGACCAGCGGTCAGCCTCCTCCCCGCCATCTGCGTTCTCACACAGCCTGACTTAAGTTAAAAAGCACCCAGCCGACAACTTAGTCTCTCGCCCCTGAGCATGAGTCGAAGTCAGCAAGTGCCATCTGTGCCCCGGGCTTATGGAACACTTTGAAATTAATCAGCTGTAAAGCTTAATATTAATGATCAATCCACATGTTGGCATTTTTCATGTCATCCAACCACTGCAGCGTAGAGTAATTGTAATGGAGACGATAAGAGGAGGCTTAATAGGCGTTAGTAACAGGTGGTTCTTTTTTTCCAGAGGAAAACCCTCTTTGTCTGCTGTGTTTGATGAGCATCATACTGGGACACTTAGCAGCTATAATGTGCAGTATGTCTCTGGGCCATACCTTTACAGAATGCAGCTTTAAATGTGGATGGAGAGGCGGTGACAGCTGTTGTTTAACTGTCTAGAAGTTGGTAAGCATTCTTATAGCAAACAATGGGCTGACAGCTGCATTTTCAAGGTGAGCAGGACAACAGAGATATGGCCTTTGTGTCTTACTGGACACCCAGACAGTGTGATTGATCCTCTGTAGACCTTCACGAAGGTTTTAGGGTCATCTCTTGACATCTTCCGATGCTGGAAGTGACAGAAAAACATTGGCGGTGATTGCTCAGGATGTGCTTAGGATGCAGATCTTGTCTACTTATCTGATTCTAAGTAAATCTCTCAGATTTAGTATAAAATAAAGTATTTCTGTTTTCAGGGGTTATTAGAAGGACACCACAGTAGTTATGTTTTGCGAAATTAGGCTCATAGCACCTCCAGAATGCATTTGTAATCTCATAGTGATTTTTTTCTTAGCTCTTTAAACTGTACTTTCTCTGTATTGACTTTGAGTCTGCACTTAGACGTACATTTACGAGATCAGTCAAATGCTCGACTTTACGTTTAGACTTCACAATAGCTTAACAAGTCATTCTCTGCTCTGTAGTTGAATAATGGTATTGCTCAAACAATAAAGACTAATGGGACCACTGATCCTGCTGGCTTAAATTGGCCAGTAGAGTTCAGAAGCCGACATTTACTCTACAAACAAACATAGGCTTCAGGGACAGCTTATTCTTTTAGCGCGAAACTGCTTGCTCAGTAGCACAGTCTGCATCTCACAAACAAGCAAAGGAAGACTCTAGTGGTTAGAAACTGCCCACTCATGAGTTCATGACTTGTGTTATACAATAACAGTCATTATTTTTGTGGTTCGGTGCAAAACAGTCATTATTTAAAGTCAAATGTTAAAATCCTGGCAATATGGATTTTTTTTTCTTTTTTTTCAGTATTGTAATAATATTGGGTAAGAGTGGGTGTCAGAATGTGTTTCTATCTGTATCTAGAATCTGCCTATCTGTCTATCCATATCTGTCGTAGATATATCCATCATGAAAAGTTGGATCCCTTTCCAGTTGACACATTTATGTTGATGTGTTTAAATATCTCTTTTTATTTATGTGCACTGTCCTATACATGGAAAAAACAGTCAACTATTTTTTCCATTAGAATGTAAGATCTATGGGCTCTATCGAATCATGGTCTGTTCGACAGGGCTGTGGTGATAGTGTTGTATTTGTTGAATGAAAGTGTTTTTTGTTTTTTTTTATTTAGTCTGTTCATTCCTCGTAATCTGACATGCAACATAAGTAAATATAGATGTTTAATATATTCATATCTAAGATATTTTTCTACCCATTTTAGGGCAGGAGGAGTCTGTGGCCACCTTTAAAGGCAATGAGTTCTTCAGCTACAATCTGTCTCAGACGCCCATCCAGAGCAGTTTGGATGAGATCACGCTGTCCTTCCGTACCCTCCAGAGGAACGGCCTTCTGCTTCACACGGGGAAGTCAAGCGACTATGTCAACCTCTCCCTGAGGAACGGAGCTCTATGGCTGGTCATCAACCTGGGCTCTGGTGCATTCGAGGCCTTGGTGGAGCCTGCCAGCGGCAAGTTCAACGATAATGTCTGGCATGATGTTCGAGTGACACGCAACCTCCGCCAGGTGTGTAGAAATTTACCTTTTTGCAGTTTTAGCAAAATGGGACGAAAAAGACATAAAGGCAGACTCTGCTGTTTTTACACATGAAAGTCTCTCATCATGAAGAGCACTCAGCCTTTAAAAACAGTCAAATAATGTCCTCTGTAGATCTCGAAGGAACATCTCAACATATGAAAAATTGATGCTTATGATGACAGTGGGGTTGTGGTAAATGATGTCAGCTAATGAAGGATGCTATTGAATTATGGAAAACAAGTCATACAAGATTTTTAGAGGTTGACCTGTTCTTTTCAACCAATTTTAGAAATACGGCTATATATTTTTTAAAAACAATCTATCTGCTGAAGCCTTTAAGTTCCTGATTCCCCTATGTCCTTTTACTGTATATACGGATAACAGTGCATATCATGTAGTACATTTTCAGCATATCCACTGAACAAGTGGTGCCAGGCACAACAAACCCAGCCCCTCGCACATATTTCACCCATTATAAGTAAATGGGAAGAAAAATTCATAAAAAATGTGAAACTTTGACCTACTTTTCCCAAAATGTAATGACATCTATTCTGGGACACTGGCAATCTATAAATCAAATTTGATATGAATTCAACCAATAGTTTTACTGCTAAAGTACAAAGAAAACAAACAAACCAAACCAAAAACAATACCCCCTGCCTCCCCTTCGGGGGGTGGGGGGTAATAAATCCAATGCAAAATTATTGCTGTATTTTCAAGTACATGCAAATGACAAATGGTACTTACATAGATTTGATTACTTTTATTTAGAAAAGATACAACTTTTAAATTTTTAATTATACAATATGTAAGATGTATAAACTTTTGATTTATAACCATGTAATTCAAAGGTAGCACCTCCTGAAATAGCAGCTGAGAATGAGTTAAAGGTGTGACTGAAGAGAAAAAGAGAAGAAAATCCAAAGCTGTGAAACAGAGAAAATGATAATTACAATTCTTTCACAGCAGTTATGTTCTAAAGCACAAGTATATCCATCCACCCTTTCGTTCTCTGCAGGAATGTTTCACATGCTTTCTGATGGACAGAGAAGTGTCATTTTAATAGAGTTCTACAGGCAGTGCTGTTATCGGCAAGGAATACATAGCAAGTGTCTAAACGTAGATGCCCAGAAATATCCCATAACAGCAAAAAAAGAGGGGAAAATACAGGCAGAAAAAATAATCTGCAGATAAAAACATCATCACATTCCTCTAGTAGAGCATAAGTGATGATTAAGAGGCATTACCAGATGAATCTTACATATTTTATCTGAATAGAATTCAACATTTTTTTTTTCTTTTATTGTTGCAAACAAAATACAGTAAGGTGTCCAGTTACTTTTGAGCCTCTGGAAATGGAGGGTTCAGAATGGTTAATACTATATTTTTTGTTCAAGTCTACACTTCAGTCGCATCCTGATTATTCACAAACACAGTGGATGTGAAATGAAACAAAGATACAATTGTGCAATTTGTGTCACTGTACAAATACATAAGGATTTGACTTTAAATATAGACACAGAATGTAAATATGATGAAAAATAAATCAAACAATAATGGCCTACCCTGAAGTGTAGCATAAAATTTAATTAATACAGGCTAAACATAATTATCATATTATATATAAAATGTCAAATGTAACCGTTAAGTACTTTCAGATACAAACTACATGAGCAATCTTCACAATATAAATAAATATATAATGACAAAGAAACAAAACATTAGCTGCATCTGTGCTGTGCAGAGTGACAGGATGAAACATATCCTCCTAATGGTGAAAAAAACACTGCAGCCAGAAGTGTCATTTGCAATGCAATAAATAAATAAATAACATTGTATAATACTAATAGACTAATATCAGAATAAATGGTTTAGTTTACACAATATTTGATCACATCCTGACGAAGAAACATGTGATTTTGTGTTACATTGACCTTTCCCATATGTGTAAAGTCAAAGTATTAATAGTCTCATGTGCATGGGATTTAATGTGGTGTACAATCCTGTAAACACTATGTTGTCTTCAGATGAAGGTTGAATTTGTCTACTCTGTCAGACTACCTGTTTCCTATTTTCCCTTTTCTCATAGATATTACAAGCTCATATCAGGTCGTTGCCCTTTTTCTCGTGAAATAGATTGGTTTTGTGGAAATTACTGAGTCCATTTATAATCAGCAACTTGCGTTTTCCAACATCCACAGGATTAATATGATCCTGTAAAGGTCTTATTACCTTATTGAGAGAAAGACTCATCTCATACAGTGATGCTCATAGAGGTTACACATTATTCATGTATCCTGCAGTAGTGATGTATTCCCCACAGCCTGTTCTGTCTCTAACTTTACAGAGCTCTAATAGGCAGTCAGATTTATAGATTTGGTGGAGTTTTACTCAAACTGTTACCAAAAACTATAGTATTTATTGTGGCAGTAGACAGTGATTCAACATTGCAGCAGTATCTGAGAGGTCGGGCGATTAAGACTGAGACTTGCATAATGAGAACGGCCATTCCAAATGTCTGACAGTGTGGGCGCTGTACCTACTGTACTCCAGCCAAGTATAACTCAGCCCTGAGGTTTCACACTCATTAACATCTACTGGACAAAGCACAGTCATGAAAAAGGTTTCACTGTGCTCAGTTTTCAAACTCATTTACAGACGTTCAGAGGTGTGTCTGTTGCTTTAGCCCACGTAATTACTCGTGAAAATCTATGAGCATCTGTGGAGCTACTTCCTTTGCTTCTTTTTTTTTGTCTTTTCTAACATTTCTCCAACTGCTTTTGTTATTTCCTCTTTCGCTTCTGCCCATACACATCTGTGACATAACTGGAAAAGATGTAAAATATTTCACAACACAGATTTAATTAACATGTTTTGGTATGATGGAATATTTGATTTAGAAGATCTTCAGGAGACGAGTCAGGCTGGTGATTTTAAAATATCATTATGTAAACTATAAAAAGGAAAAGTCTTTTCAACTAGCATGGGAATAAAATAAATAGGCCTCTGACTGCTGATCTAACATGTCTGCAAAATCTTTATTTGCTTCCAACAACACATCTGGAACATCAATGGGAAGCCATAGAATATGTTGTAGCACATGTTTGATCAGTGCTCGCAAAATATTTTGGTATGAAATAGAAAATCTGCAGGAGGCAAGTCCTGTCGGTTATTCTAATAAGATCCCTGTGTATGTTTTCCATCACAACATCAAAACATTTTAGGAGAGCGTGACTGGTCCTATTTTGTTTTTTTTACGATTAAATAAAATGATCATTTAGTGAATTTCCCTGTAAATATGTTTCTCTGTAAAATGAGCTTTGGCTTCTGCAGTGTGCATTTAAATATTTCATTTCTTTGCTAACTGAGACCCATTTTGTGTCATACTCTCTTATCATCGGCAATATATTCTGAACCTGTCACATTAACCTGGATATAAACTTGCATCCTCCTCCACATCTATTTCCTTACCTCAGCTTCCACAAGAGTGGCAATCTAACGCTTGCAACGTCACTTATGCTTTCAACCATGCATTTGATCCCTGTGTAAATTGCTTTCCCCTCAGATAAGTTACCTCGCTGACATGTAGATAGGAGGAACTGTAACTCCCAAGAGAGTGCTGGTGGAAACATTTTATTAGATCCAGTGGTGCTTTTCAGGATAGAATTTCTCCTCCTATCTTCATCTCCATCTATGTTTTTTTTCTGTCCAGGGCAAACTGATTGGTGCTCATTCACTCTCCTTCTCTGACCCCTATTAATGATGCATACACATATTTATGGGATTGTAGTACATGTCCACACATGCGCGCAAGCACGAACACACACAAAAAATACTAATGTGCAGGCACGACCTATTGTTGTTCTTTCTAAGCAGTGTTCTCAGTTTCCACTCTAATTTCTCATTTCCAGTCTTAAATAGACGTTAAAGTAAAAGCTTTAATATGTAAAATGTCTACATTAAAGTCAACTAGACCTGTGTTATAAATTTTTAGTTGTGGACATTTTCATTGCATCAAATACAGAGAAATCCCTAAATTTATTCATTTTATTTGGTCACTTGTCAGAGGCATCATATCCCACTGATGTGTGTTTTCATAACACTGAAGTTTTATACTGTATGTGTTTAATACCTGAGACATGTGACGTCACCACAGAGTACAATCTGTGAACCCACTGGGCTGAGAAGGAAGGAGCAGATGGGGAAAATCTGGTCTGCACATAAAGTGGGCGTAGTTCACATGTTCATGGGTGTGGATTTTGTTAGAACACTAGTGTGGATTATTTCCTGTGTTCTGCTGCATTTTATGAACCAATTTCTGCTATCGGGTAATGGAGGAAATGTCTATTTATGTAGAGGAAAGCACAGAGTCATGTACCGGGTAATGCAATATACATTTCTTTCAAATGAAGTGAAGACCTACACCTTTAAGTTGTGACTGATGGGACCTCATTGCACATAGCAGTTAATGAGAATTTTATGATGTGTTTTCATAATGTGTAATTTACACATATGATATCTGTCAATTTAAAGGATAATTTTCCAATTAGCAGGAAGCGCTATAGAAATATGCAAATACAGTCAACACCTGAAAATGGAGCTGAGATCATTGCAACTCTCTCCCTCCTCATTCTTCTCAGAACTGCCGTAGATATCTCTGGAGGTTGAAGATGTCCAGACTTATAGTGATTTTTGCCTCTTAACACTATTTTATCTCACTCTCATAGAGCAATCTATAATGTTCCGAGGTGACGGCTGTTTTGGTGTCAATTATGTGGATCATGTGTGACGAGATGCAATCCGCTGAGCCCTCACATCAAACTAGATGCTATTTTACTATTTTTACACCAAACTATAACTTGTAAAATGATGTGTTAAAATGGATAAACATCATGTGTAAATGGTGACACAGGATCAACAAATGATTTTCCTTCACCTCTCTATTATTAATTTAGTGCCAACAAGTAGCATATTAACCCCTTATTGCTGACTGTCGCAAATTAGCATCAAAGCATTATCTTTACGGAATCAGTAAAGAGAGCGTATGTATTCGGCTAATGCCAGTTCAGGCATATCCGATACATACCAAGTCAGGACACTGAAAATAATTTTGTGGCATCAATAAAATCATCTCCTAAGACAGGAAACTCTGTTTTATTTCTTACTGATCTTTATGCCTGTTGCAAATTTGCCTCATACCCAAAACTGTATTTATTTTGTGTTATAGTCAAATTAACGGAGCTCCACTTATTTTAGCATCTGTTTGAAAGAAAAAACACAGATGATTTATTTGAAATATACATATAAATATAAATATACAATATTAAAATTGGTCTAACCTGCAGCTCCTTACATTGTTGAAGACTGGTTTGTTAAACGTTCAGCTGTAGCTGTAACTTACTAACTTTCCTTAATAACCTAAAAAGTGTCACATTGCCTCAAAAGCCTCATGCTTACCTTGACACATTTTATATTTTACTTACATCCATTTATATACATGGAACTTTATTAAACTCACTGTCAATTTTCTTAACCATTTAGCAAAGTTTTATGGGTAGGAAAATACTTCCGTAACTAACAAACACCTCTTCAAACAGTGAAATCGAAAAACACTGATACTTGTGACTCACAACTCACTTGGTTTTGGCAGTTTTTGACACTAATTGCCCTAATGTCAGCTTCTTCCTCCTTTTCCTTTGACTGCTCCAGGATTTCAACCTGCCTGCTCATGCACAGCTCCAGAGGACGGAGCATGAATATTATCCCGCTGTGTGCTCAGAAAGAAAAGTATCTGTATGAGATGCAGGCATCAGGTGTAATAACACAGAAGCGCTTGAAAGCAGAAAGAGTTGAAGAGGAAAAGCAAACATCATTCATCAATCAATTTCCAGATATAAAAGCTATTTGTTTTTTGAAGTTCCTTGATGTACATTTCAGCCCTGCCCATGTCCAATGTCTAAGCTAAAGATAACTGAATGTTTTACCACAAGACAGACAGAAATCGATGTCTGCCAGTACCTGAGAATAGTGTGGCAAGACCTCATTTTGTAGACAGACACTTGAGCACACTGATAGGTCAGTCTTTTGTCTCTTATCCTCCTGCTTTTAACACAGAAATTTTATGGAATCAACCCATCCTGAAGACCTGTTTATAGGAGACTATTTTTTGATAAGGCCAACATTTTCATTTTTTCAAGCCCTTTTGTATGCTAATTTTGGCCTTGCAGGGTTGTAATAACTTTTTCTTCATTAAAGCTGCACTGAATAGTAGTCTTACTCAAATCCAGATTTTTTTTATGGACCCTGGTTGTCAGGATAAAATGTTGCTATTGTACCATTCTGCAATTTGTCACAAAGGATCTACCATTAAGAGACATTTGCAAACCAGATTTTTTTTCCCATCAGACAGCGGAGATCATGCCCCACATCCTGTAGGTGTTAAGACTATAGAAGTAGTTCAATTAGAGTTGGGAAAGATTGTGGTTTGGTTTAAATAATGGCTAATACTTATTTTTAATCTCATCCTTGCAGACTTTTTCTGCATTAAACTAGCTCTGGTTCCTTTCCCCAGCTTTAATTTACATTTACATTTACATTACATAAAGCTTCAACACTATAACAATACTAAACACATAGAGACATGTCAATACAAAAGGTATTTTAATCATATTTAAGAATGTAAATAGCGATGATTTACAGAAAAGTACATGTGCGTGTATTCTTGCTAATGGATTTCTTCTAAGCCTAATTGCTGTTGTTTTGTCTGTCATTCACATGGATGCTCAGAAAAAAATACCCCAGTGTTGCTCCAATTTAGGTCTTTACATGTAAGATAGGGCATTACACACTCTCAGATCTTATAAGCATTAAGTGACTCTTTGAACATGTGTTTTATCTGCTTTGTGGGAGCTTTCAGTGTTTCATTCATGACCATAAATGTCAATTTTATCACAGGGGCTGTGACTTTCAAAAGAACATTAGGTTTTCAGAATCGTTTTTCTATTCAAATTTTGTTCTTAAACAAAGGAATTAAAATAGTTTTTCACTCATTATCTCAGAATTGGCGCTTCTACATACAAAGAATTCATGTCGACTGCCTTATTGTCATGGCAACAAGCATATCATTGTTTCTTCTATAGCCCCATTCAGTCATTCATTTCTTTTGTCTCTGTGTACTGATGAGACTGATATGAAAATAATCTTGTTTTGTCGCTGCCAATACACAAGAAATGCAGCTTGCCATCTTGATATCTTTAATCACAAATTAATTGAGCGTAATGCATTCATATCACTTTGGTGCAAAAATATCAGTGGAAGAAATATTTATGGTGTATTGACTCCACTCCAATGTTGCTAATATATCAGAAACACGGATCAACTGAGATTAGTGAACCCTTCATAGCTGTTTATGTAATTGCCTTCAAGATCCAACATTAAGGCAAGCTCAACTAGAATCAAGAAATGAAGCATGAAATAATTAGGCCAGTTCTTTCTGTTTGACTTAAAATCTCTCCATGTCTTGTCTTCTCTTTTCCTCCTGCCCCCCATCCCCAAATGGTTCCTTTAGGTCACAATCTTGGTGGACGGGATTCTCACAACCACAGGCTACACTCAGGAGGACTACACCATGCTGGGCTCTGATGATCTCTTCTACATAGGGGGCAGTCTAAACACAGCTGACCTGCCAGGCTCCCCCGTCAGCAACAACTTCATGGGCTGTCTGAAAGATGTAAGCGTAGTCTGACCTCAGCCTCAGCAGAGGACTGGAAATACTATCCTACCTTCCTTAGATAGCTATCCCCCTTCCTATAGGTTGAGCATGTTCTGTGTATAGAAAATCACCACTCACATTTATATTGATTCCCTGTTGTAGGATGTTTGAAGGAGAAACATTTAGCCGTGCAGCTGCTCTGTGCAGTGCATATGCATTTATAGATTCCTGCGGGAATCCCATGGAGAACCAGTAGCACTAATAAGCAACAGAGACATCTTCCCATGTTTCATCCTTAAACACATTCTGAATTTTCATCACTGTTCCCTCATTTTTTTGAACATTTTAGCTCCAGCCTGTAGCTGTCACATTGATTATCTTGAACATGCAACTTAAAATTATGTCCTTGTCATTACAGTTAAGTATAGACTAAGCAGTGAATTAATGGTTAATGTCCAATTTCAGCCCAGTCTCACAAATTTTTAATGAGGGGAGCACTGTCATAAAAAGAAAATGATGTGCCATGTGCATTAGAAGAAATGCTGTAGAAAGAAGGAGGCGTGAATAAATCATGCAGTATTTTTAAATAAAGTGCAGTAGCAAGTATCAGCACGGACACCACAGTGGCAGGTGGGTGTATGCATCACATGCTCACTCGCTTCCTAAAGCAAACATGTTTTCTCAAACCTTTAGAAAGTTGCTACTGTATGTTTCTGCATCTTTACTGAATGATCTTTTTGCATTTCCTCAAAGGCAGGAGGTCATTGAATGCCAGTTAAAACCAAAAATAATAATTCAAGGGTTTAGAAGTTTGCATCCTGACTCCTGTAGGATTTTACATTTAGGTAGTAAAAGCAGTTTGGTTTTGGTCAGGGAGATTGAAAAATCATCATTTTTATCACACCTAAGGGGACTTCTTAAATTTTTCCATAAATACAACCAAGCAATATCAGTGTGTAAATCTAAGCATAAAAAGTTAAGTAACATGGTCATAAAATCCAGGTGATACTGTAAATGGAGTTGGTGTAGAGAAGTGTTTGAAAAGGAAATGAACACTGATATACACCGGAAGGGTCAGATCGAATGTGTTTGTGTCTCAGAATATATACATGTTTTGATTCAGAATTAGGTCTGGGTAACATACATAACACATACTGAACTAAATGTGAAGCAATCGCACAACCAGCTGTGATGTTCAACAGAATATCAGCTTAATGTTTCTGCAAAATCTCAGATGTATTCAGTGACACTTCTCACATTATTTTATCACATTACTTTTTCAGACAATCAGTTTTCAGACCTGAATAAATCCCATTAATACCAGGAACCTACTTTGCTGAACAATTTAATCGATGTTAAAGACAATAGACGCATTAACAATGGTTTGACTGTGGAGAGCTCTGTGCGTCCATGTGTGACTCTTGAAACACAATCTGAGGATTTTTGCTTTCTTCATTATGGACCAATTGCCTTGCTGAAATAGAGAAACACTTGATCTGATGTAAAATAAAGGTAAATTGCACTCAGGTGCAAAAAGTAATGGGCAAGGTTGCACCACCCTATCATTAGCGCAAAATCTTTTATGAATAAGTGCAAAATACAGCGAAGATTGCAGGTGTCTTTCCCTGTACAGTTAATGGGTACAGTCCAGCCATTTGTATTTTGCTTGACACTGTAAATCAGGGGTGTCAAACTCATGTTAGTTCACGGGCCACATACAGCCCAGTATGGCCTGAAGTGGGCCGGATCATTAAAATAATAACATAATAATATATAAATAATATCATTCCAAAATTTGTATGTCTAACATCTATGTTTTAGAGTGAAAAAGTATAATTATATTATCAAAATGTTTACATCTACAAAACATCTTTAAAAAAATGTGAAAAACATTAGCAACCATGAAGAAAATGAAATTTATTCAGATAAAAAGTGCAATTTTTATAATTTATACCATTATTTGGCCTCAGCTTGTCATTTTCACATTCATTACAACTTACAGATCACAGTGGACTTACAAAAACACAAAACATTCAATAACAGGCAGAATATTGGTACAGGTACACTTAATTTTCACTCTTCAGGTTGTTCATATTTGTTCCGGTTGTTCACATGTTTTGTAAAAGGCTATTCTGTAAATGTAAACATTTTTGTGTAATTTTACTTTTTTACACTAAAACAAAGAGAAAAAATCGTGGTTTTCATTATTTATAGTTTCGAAATAATAGTATAGTTTATTTATAATAATTTTACTGGTCTGACCCACTTTAGATCAAATTGACCTAAAATTATTTTAACATCCTTGATTGTTAATATCTTAAGTGAAATTTTTATTTTTCGCTAATTCATCCTGTGGGCTTGGATCCATTGGTGGGCCAGTTTTGGCCCCCAGGCTGCATGTTTGAGCATGTCTGCTATAAATAAAAGAAATCCAAAAGGCAAAAAGATTTACACTGCAGTATTAGCAATAATCACAATACAAGCCAGGCACAACAAATCCCGCCCCTCGCAAACGTTTTACCTGATTTGCCCCATCTCTTATTGTGAAAACACATTTTTGGTGACCTTGACCTTTGACCTACATTCACCAAAACTGAATGGGATCTATTCTGGACCACCTTGCACATTTTCTGAAAATGTCATGGAAATTGGTCCTGTAGTTTTTGCGTAAAGTTGCTGACAAACAAACAAATGCACAGACAGACAGACAAAAGAACTGAACCAAAAACTACCCTCGCCTCCTCTTTGGGGGCAGGGTTATAAAATTATATAGAGATGATCAGAGGTGCTGATCTCATAAGAAAAGTGTCAGAGTAATATGATACAAAATTATATCACAATCATTATTATTGATGTTTTATTGCCCATGCATATTTAGAATAGACACCTGTTCTGAGGAAATCATATTTTTGGGGTAGAATACATTTATAGTTTTGAAACACTAACATTATACACATTTATGGTTTGCAGAAATCAGTGTCAGCATTTCTTTCCAGCGTATGGGTTGTGTTTTCTCCTGTGAGACAAGATATAGGCTAGCCATTACATAAACATATATATGCTTTCATTAGACTGTTTACCTCCAATGAATCCACTAGTGTGGGATTCAGCAGGGTATTTCACGCACCAAGGGTAAAACAGAAACCAGCAGACACAGACAGGCTGTAGGATACTCAAAATGCACAAAGCAAATGGAGGAGAAATAACCTGACTAAGCTGGTAATGTTGCAGCAGGTACAAACAAAGCACAAACAGCAGCAGCTGCATTATGTGTGAAATCAGACGCTTGTCATATTTTAAAGCTGGTTGTATTGTGTTTTTTAGGCTTGATTATGTGAATATTGTTGGAGACAATGTGTTCAAGTTCAGTGCTCTGTCAGAACTAATGAATGGTTTCATTGCTATGAGAGCAAGTGTTCATTCTCAGACTCATAACTGGGAACCCAACAGAAGCTCTTTTGATTATATACATCAACAACAAAGCATCATTTTAAGTTCTTTAAGACATCATCAGACAGATGCAGCTGTATTTGTATGGACAACTAGTTGGCTGTTTTGGAGGACAATTCAGAAGTTTAATAAGCAATCAAGAGATCAGGAATATTGGACATTATGTAGCTTTATTACTCTACTTTTTCAAATGCTCAACTTTTATTGACCAGAGACAGCGTTCTATGGTTACAGAGATTTATTTCTGAATAACATTGTTTTAAATAGCAGATCCTTTCTATACTGTACACGGTTCCCACCAAACAATCTAATGTGTTTACCAAAGTTTTATGAGAAACCATGCTAGCCTAATTCATAATAGGTCATATCTAAAAATCATCAGAGGAGCCCATTTTCAGTGACATACTGTCCATCCATCCATCCATCCATCCATCCATCCATCCATCCATCCATCTGGGGCAGGTTGCGGAGGCAACAGTCTAAGCGGGGATGCCCAGACTTCCCTCTCCCCAGACACCTCCTCTAGTTCCTCTGCGGGGATCCTGAGGCGTTCCCAGGCCAGCCAGGAGACCTAGTGTCCTAGGTCTTCCCTGAGGCCTCATCCCAGCGGGACATGCCCAGAAAATCTCCCCAGGGAGGTGTCCAGGAGGCATCCGAAACAGATGCCCGAAAGGACCGTGATGTTGCCCGGTATGGCGCAGCCGGGCCCCACCCTGGAGCCTGGCCCGGGGTTGGGGCTCGCATGCGAGTGCCTCATGGCTGTGCCTCTGCCCATGGGGCCTGGCCAGATTCAGCCTGAATGGATGATGTGGGCCCGACCTCCGGTGGGCTCACCATAGGGGATGGGTGCAATGTGGATTGGGTGGCAGTCAACAGTGGGGGGCTCGGCGACCCAATCCCCCAGACACAGAGACTGGCTCTTGAGCAACATTCTATATGTTTGATAAATCCTAACTTTTTATCCACGTGTAAATGATTAAATGCTATCAATTAGACTTAACAGACTCTCTCTCTCTCTCTCTCTCTCTCTCTCTCTCTCTCTCTCTCTCTCTCTTATTAGTCAAACAAATAAAATATATGATAGCTGTTCAAACTAGATTCAGTCCCATAAGTGCAATTATCAGAACAATATTCGGAACAATCCAAAACTTCTTGTTGAAAGTTTGTACAAATGCATGAAATACAAATTTATTTTGCGACCAAATCTCCAGCCTGAGACCGCCATTGGCAATGGCTGATCTAACCAGATCTTTTCCTGGAAGCAGTCTTGCCATTGTTAAATCATTGCTTTTTGCCAAAATTTGTGTTTCATTAGTAAATAGAAGAAACATGATTCACAGGGTTTAGTTTGCACACATGACAGCTAATTGTACATTATCCCTTACATACTTTAAATCCATTTAAAAATAAGATCCAAAAACAGATTAAAAGAGTGCTTGAATTATTAAAAATACAATTATTTGAAATTTGAAACATTAAAATGAATCAAAGAACATACAGTATTCAACATTGCATAGCAGTTAGAATTAATTAAGACTTAAAGAGGGATAAGAATTGAGCAGAAGGAATATATTTATAAGCAAATGAAAAGAGGAATCTTCAATCTGGAAAAAAAAAAAAAGTTTACTTAGGAGTAAATCTAAGCCCCTCTATAGATTCTTCCAGTTGTTTGTAGTATAACAGCTGAAAGCTGCTTCTCCATCTTTAGTTTGACCTCTGGCCTCGACTGTTTGACCATAGATCTAAGAGTCCTGCTCAGTTTATACTCCTTAAACGTATCACTGATGTCTTCTGGGCCTAAACCTTCCAGTAACTTGTGAACTAATAGCAGCACTTTAAAAGCTATTCTGTAGCCCACTGGAAACCAGTATAAAGATTTTACAAATGTTGAAATGTTCTCTGTTCTCTTATTGGGAATTCCAGCAGAAGTCGGTTAAAGTAGTCGTGGATGAGCTTCTCTTGAGCTTCTTGGAGCAGACAACAGTTGTTTTGGTTCACAGGTTTATGCTGATAGAAGGCTGTTTTGGTGATTTCTTTGATATAATGTGTGTAGATCAGATTTGAGTCTATTGGCATGCCAAGGTTACAAAAGTATAAAACTGGTTTTAGGCAGCTGAGTTCAGTTCCTATTTGGGTCTCATATTCAAGCTCATTGGCTTGAAAGGTGCAGTTTTCTGCATTAATCCATAAAGACCCAAAAACCGCTGGAGACCAAAACCATCTGCTGAGGTAAATTGTTTCATACCTGTTGATCCACCAATCCTGTCAATACATGTAAATAATTGGTGTAAAATGCAGTTTGTCATCTTTTCATGGTCATCAGATATGACCCATTTGGACATTTAGAAACAGTGTAGTTACCATGTAAATACCATCATCCTCTACAACTCACCAGCAAAATTGACTCACCAGCAAAACCCATGGAATTTCATAAATGACAGTGGATGGAGACACATGTTTTTACGTTAGTTATTGATATCTTTGCTGAAAAAGTCACTTTTTTCTTCAGTTTTCTCTGTTTCTGATATAATAACCATCAACTTTAATCTGACCTTTAATGAACATCAGTGAATTAAATATGGGAAAATACCTGATATTCACTGATAAATTGCAAAAGGCAGAGAATAATATTATAAGAAATGGTGATAAATCACTTAAGAAAAGTTAAATATAGACAAAAACATTTTTTGGAACTGCCACATAAGTCAAACTGAAGTCTTTATGGGTTAAACTGCAACAAAGATTTAGAATTAGAGCCTATTCATTAAAGTATTTGTAATATTTACTAAATAATACAACATCATTTGAAAGTACACAGCGTATACTGGTTCCACATACATACTGTGCAGAGTGAATGCACTGAATGGCAAATGAGATGTTATTTACGGACAGGTTATTGTCCCAGCACAGCTGCCAATGCCACAACCTCTGCCCTGTGGGCGATGTGGCTGGTGGTGGTGTTAAGACTTACTACTGCTGTGCATGGTTACAGATGTACTTTAGGCATGCAGCTAGAATGACAGGATGGAGAGTCATGAAGACTGGATGACAAAGCGGAAAAGTCAGAGAAAAGAGGGTGAGTCGTGGATGAGGCAGAGCTGATCAAATGGGATCACCCTGCCAGGAAATCCTGGGGCTAGGTTCAAAGACAGGTCACTGTGAGCCGGAGCTCAGGGCCTGACAATGAAGAGGAGGAACACAGAACAAGCAGTGTTGTGGAAGAATTCAGACACATACAGGTGCAAGGAGTGAGTTTAATATTTATTGTATAAGCAGAGGATCCATTTAGGGGATATGTGTCTTGAATCTGTCTCACTTTATTGAATGTGGGGAGTCTGGACCATGACTAATCTCTCATGATAATAGATGCGAGTGCTGCTGGGTAGAGGCCATCGGGTTCATCAGGTACAGGAAAAATAACCCACTTTCAGGAGAATGTCACAACTACAACAAGTAACAGGAAGAGATGAATTTGTCTTTGAAGTCAGTGGCTTATTGGTCTATTGTTTGTGAGCCCACAGGATATCCTGCACCAGATCATTAGGTTGCACTGCTTTAATGCTTCGAAGAGTGTGCCCACTTTGGTTATGATGAATGTTTTCACAGTAGAGCAGGTCTCCACTCTCACACTAGTGTCCTGTAATTCTTCTGTCTGAGCTAAAATTAGTGTTTGAGCTTTGTCCATCAAGTCAAGTCAAGAGTTTGATTTCTGTATTATAGAATGATCTGTAATGAAGACAAGTATCTGAATGTAATAGGATTTTTTTAATGACCATATAATTGTACATTTCAGCAAACCACAGACATGTATCATCTCCGTGGAATATGTCATCGAAGGATCTGCTACTTCTGTGCATTTCCTATAGGAGGTGGATGTGGTTGGTAGCAGATATACAAAAATCTAATATGTTTCCATCAGAGAGAAGAATTTGCATCTGAACTGCTGCCTAGGTTTTTCAGTCTAAGCAATGAAAGTTACAATATTACAAAATATAAGCTTTTTACTTTACTTGACTAGTTTGTGGATTGGTGTGGGGCTGTGATGGCCTTATGAGGTTATTTGAGTAAAATCTGTGCATGTTTCACATAGAGTATGCTATAGTTCACAGGTTTTCCATGGATCAACTCTGGAGCTGCTGTGGTTCTGCTTCTCTCCTACCTTCATCGTCATCACTCACTTATCCATATAGTTGTGACAGTGTTTATTATATAGTTCCATAGATGTTCAAGTTCAGTTTACTGTGCATCAGTTGCTTCCATGTATCCCCCCCCTCTCTCTTTTTCTCCTCCTTTACCCTCTTTCTTTAATCCCAACTGGTCAAGGCAGATGACCATCGTCCAGGAGTCAGGGTCTGCTCCAGGTTTCTGCCTGTTAAAAGGAAGTTTCCCTCGCCACTGTCACCTGTCATAAGTGTTTGCTCCTGGAGGATTCCGTTGAGTTTCTGTAAATTGGCTTGAGAGTTTGGTTTCGACCAGCTCTACATGTAAAGTGTCACAAGATAACTTTTGTTATGATTTGGCGCTATGTAAATTAAATTTGATTGATTGATAGTTATATTAAAAAAAATACCTCAAAACAAATCTACTCTAGGATGAAATCATCACACAGCTTCAATATTTTTCTCACGTAATTTCTTTGTTGACAAGTACTGCTATTTTTCCCCAAGTGCATGTATTAATTAAAGCTAATCATAAAAACCTTAAATCATTATCATTGATCATCATTATCAAATAGTAGATGAGCAATTAAAATAAATACACTATTCAGGAATTGGTGTTACATCTGCTGTTTTGTCAGAATATGTTCGTGGAGAGGTGTTCACGGTTTAACATGCAGACTTCATAAACTGTAAGTAAATTATCACTTCATACTTGTTCAGCGGTCTGACACTAGAAACAGTGATGTTGGCAGGTTCGTCTTCTGCTTTACATTAACTCTGCAAGCCTAAAAACTGCTGTCTTTCTCTCTTTAGAAAACAGTTGGAAACCTGACAAAATTTGCTTTGCACGTCTCAGGCTTTAATTGAGAATGTGAAAAAGCAGTAAGTAAATTGTCTCATGTGGTCCAGGATTGGGCTCATAGAACAACTATCAGTGGTTCTTAACTGGTCTGACTTTGGAAGACACATTTTCCCATGCTCAGTAGGTCTTGATCCACTCTTATAGACTTAAAACTAGACCTATTATTAACAACAACACATAAAGGTATACTTTTTCAAACAATATGCACATATGACTAAGACAATAATCGAGAGAATACAAAAACTGGACAGCTGTGCTTGCACACAAAACATGTAAGAGATGACAATATACAATACACATTTTACATTTTAATTCTTTGGTGTCAGTCTCTTATTATTGTCCATGTTTGTAAATCCATATGTAATATACTCAAGATCATATTTATGCTTCATCTTGCCTATGAATATCTTTCAGTCAAATGTGTGCTTTACCATGAAAACTACCATCTGCTGCAGATTTGAACACATCTGTCAAAATAAATGTCAACCCCAGATTTCATGTAAAGCAACAAAAAGAAAAACTAAAATAATTATTTTTTCTTAACCACACATAGACATAAGAAACTAATATTTTTCATAGTGAAAAGAAAATGTTCTCATGTGAATAGAGAGACATACAGAAATAGGGATTTGTCCTTGTCTGAGTAATGGCCACCAGGTACTTATAAAAACAAATGAAAATAGATTAAGAAAGGAGAAAAGTCATGTAAACATCAGTTTTTATATTAATATAACAACTATTCAAATGGTTGTCTGGATTGGATTCCTCCCACCACCCAAAACATGCACCTTAACCCATAAAGACCCAGTGCTACTTTTGTGACAGTTCCCAAAAGATTTGTTCCTCTATTTAATCTTTCTTAAGTGATTTATCACCATTTAATATAATATTATCTTCTTTATTTTGTGTTTTTTCAATGAAAATCAATTATTTAACCTATATTTAATGTACTGATCATGTATATGTTCATAAAAGCTCAGATTGCCTATATTCAACTTTTCTTAAGTGATTTATCACCAGGCGGCACGGTGGTGCAGTGGGTAGCACTCGTGCCTCACAGCAAGAAGGTCCTGGGTTCAATTCCAACACCAGTCGG
>JAPQRP010000008.1:7999520-8010394 GCA_037367295.1 Apogon hyalosoma
GCCTCTGAACGTCCAAATGGGTCATATCTGATGACCATGAAAAGACGACAAACTGCATTTTACAACAATTATTTATACTTATTAATAGGTTTAGTGGTTCAGAAGTTATTAAACATTTTACATCAGTAGATTATTTTGGTCGATCCTGGATGTTTGGGTCTTCATGGGTTAATATCTTAACTGGTCAGTCTAACTCACCCATTGGAATGGATGGGACAGTGAACAGTTGTCTTTATGCCAGTCCTGTAATGATCTGGTGAGCCATCCAGGGTGTACCCCACCCTTGTTGGCAGGTGGGACTGGCTCCAACACCCCATAACCCTCCAGAGAAAATCATTGAATGATTAAATTAATGTCCTGTCATTATATATAGGGAAAAATGGTGGTTAAAAATGTATAATATTGATATATACACACCAAGTACTAAGTTGGCAACTTATATTTGGTTCCCCAACAATGAGATTTTACATTTTAACGCGATTTGCAGAAATGCACAATGACAGCATTTTATTCTGGCAGCCGTGATTCTTATATAATAGCTCAGCAGAGGCTCACAGTAGGCCCTTTTGTAGCCAGCCATGTTTTTTTTTTTTGCGTTTTTTGTAAAATGTGGAGTACCTAGTTGTAAACAAAGCTGCCATTAACCTGTCGCTACACCCATTACTGCTTTGTATGAGTGACTGTCTTGATTGACCGTCTTCCTATTTAAAAATTGCCTGTTACACTCATTTCTCCATGGTCACTTTCACCATCTGATTTCACTGCTTAATTAGTCACACTGAGGCAGTGTGAAGTGTGATATTGGCTCAAATTGCCTCTCAGCTCTGCTCTTAGTCCTCTGTGCAGTGTGGTGTGTCACCTCAGGCGCCGACGGGCCGCAGTGTGATGTGGCAGATAACAGTGAGCTCTGGGTGACTTACAAGTGATACAAAATGAGACAAGGATTGTGCTGGCCTGCTGTGCATATTAATGAGCCAAAAAAAGAAAGCGGAAAATAATTCAACAACACCACAAAGAAGCAAAACTGGCAGTGTAGACTTTCAAAAAGACTGCTGCATATCTCTTACATGAATTTAATATAAAAAAAGCATTTGTATTTCAGTATTTCACCTGTGATTGATCTAAACTTTCAAATAAATTGCTAGACATTATTTAAAAGCAGTGGGACATCTTTTGTAGAGTATATTCAGTACAGCCAAAGTGTAAAATCAGATTTTTACTGCTGTTTCAATGCTGCAAATGAAAAATGAACTTAATGCCCTCTTACTTTTAGTAAATTTACACCCTAAAATTATATATTTTGTGCAGTGCTTCTAAATGATCAGGTCCACCCACCCTCTCTGCTTGGACCTGATCTCACACAGTTTTCTTTGTATAAGCACACATAATATTTGTCATTGTGTGGGTGCTATGGCTGTGATTCTTCCGTTGGAGTTTTAGATTATTCTATTCCATGTTCTCAAGTGAGTCAGCAAAAAATCTAAAATGTAAATGTTTGGATTTGCATCTTAATCCAAAACACAAATGTGTTTCCTTATTTTACCGGCATTTCAACTGCTGCTGCCGAGTTTTTGTCATGACGCCATGTCAGTTTTGTAGGTGCTGAGGAAACTGAATGGGGAAAAGAAGAAAAAAAGATCAAATGTAAAGGAAATTGTCTGTGTGCTGAAGAGTAATGTTTATGAGGAATACTAGCTCACGCCGCAAAAAAGGAATCCCAGGAAAGTGAAAGAGGCTTTGTGGGAAATAAACTTATCAAGCTTATTTTTCATTAGAAGATTAAGGCCATTTCAAGAAACTATAGCCAACATACTGAGATTCCAGCTAATACTGAGCTAGATGTAACCAGTAACAAGCTGAAACAATGTTTTGCATAATACACCGGCAGAAGAACACTGCGGTTTTCCTTTTTAACAGTGAGATCACTTGCATCACTTCCCCCTTTAATAATATTAAGTATATCTTAAATAATTAAATGTGGAGTAGATGTTTGTTCTAGTTTTCCAAAAGCAATCCAAGCAATTATAGCAGATTATATTAAAGAATATTTGGCTTCCTTTTGATGCGGTGGCAGTACACGTGTGAGATCAAGTACACCAACTGTTCAGTTCAACATCATCCTCTCTCTGCATGGATGCACAGTGTGAGACAGAAACAATCTGAGAGACAAAATGTGGTTATTTTTTCATCAGTTGCTTCTACAATCACATAATTAAAGACATCAGCTTGTTTGGCCCAACTCTTTAAATGAAATTACAATAAAATCATCTGGGCATTTCTAATCTCAGCCCAGGGATGATTTGGCATTTTCCTGCTGCTGTGTTTATTGATGAGTAATATTCAACCTTTGCACTAAAATTATTGCTCTCCCCAGCTGCGATCTCACTGCGACATCTCTCTCGTTTATTAGGTGGTCTACAAGAATAATGAGTTTAGACTGGAACTGTCACGGCTGGCTGAGCAGCAAGACCCTAAGATCAGTATCCATGGTGACCTGATATTCAGCTGTGAGAGTGTGGAAGCCCTGGAGCCGGTCACCTTCGACACGCCGTCTGCCTACTTGACTTTGCCCAGGTGGAACACAAAGAAGACAGGCGCAATATCTTTCGACTTCCGCACCACTGAGCCCAGCGGCCTGCTGCTGTTCAGTCATGGCAGCCTGCAGGGTACACAGCCCAACAGGAAGCCCCGAGCTGATTTCTTCGCCATAGAGCTGCTGGATGGTTTCCTCTACCTGGTTATGGACATGGGCTCTGGCAGCATTAAGATGAAAGCGAGTAACAAGAGGCTTGATGATGGCGAATGGTGCCATGTGGACTTCCAGAGGAAAGGACGAAACGGTGAGAGGAATGTGTGTGTGTGTGTGTGTGTGTGTGTGTGTGTGTGTGTGTGTGAAGCCACAGGAAGTCGTCTGCCTGTGTCTGTTACTGTGTTTCGCTGTTTTTAGCTATGGAGTAAAAAGGCTTCCAAGCTGTGAAATTGCCATATGCCACCACTGTTAGTTGTCACACTGGCACGCTCCTGCTTTTTAGTCATTCCAGTAAACTATTCATACATATTAGGTTATAATGACATTGATATTTTTAACTGTAATGTATGTAATGACATTTTTGAACTTTGTTAACCGATTTCACAAGTGACCTATTATGCATTCACCCACCTCAAATTGGGAAATGTCTGCCTTATTAGCAGAATCCAAATACACATACAGCATACAAATGATTTCTATTTCTTGCTTCACATTTTTAGAAAACTTTTTTTTATAGTGTCAGTAGGCAGTATTTTCTTGCACAAATGGGCAAAATGTCTATAATAACCTTTCAACATATTACTTAAAGTGGTTGGAGCGGAAGTTAGACTTAAAGAGCACCTCTTGGCTTGTCTTCAGAAAATTGAACCTGTAACCGAAGATTTGGTCCATTCACATGTCTTTTCAAAAAGGAGATTGATAGTTGTAATGAACAACTACTTCTCAGATGCTGTTACTTTAAGCCACAAAGTTCAGAACCAGACTCAAAAAAATAGCCACTCAGTATCTCCCAGTAGCATAAGTGTTCCGTTATTTCATTTAAATATAGGTTGTATATAAAATCCTCTGTGGCACCAGCCATTATTGTGCGAAAGAAAATTTGCAGCCTGAAGAAGAACGTGACTCAACTGTTGCCATGTTCGTCTTATGGAAAAAAGTGGCTAGAGATGGAGAAAAGCAAAGGGATGAAACTGGAACTTACTGAACACACAAACCACATAGACTGACAGTATCATAAATACTATTAAATAGTTTGAGCTACTTAATAAATGCTAACACAAGTTCTGTCTGATAACCATAGTGTCAAAATTGCAAAATGTATAAACACATAAATTGTGGCTATGCTAGCTAATTAGCAAGCTAGACAGACCATATGATTCAATACGTATGAATGCTAACATCAGCTAATGCAACTAGTTTATAAGTTACACCAGTTATTGTAATTTTATACTGGTAAACTTCATGACAGAATCCTATGACAGAATTACTAGTTTAACTCCTTAAATAAAGCTATGGCAGAGCTGCCTGCAGGGAAAGAAGTAGATTTTTTTTTTCAATAAACAAGAGCTCCAAATGTCCAACTCAGCAGCCAAGCTAACGCTAGCTATCAATCAAGGCCCACGCAGCACTGCAGACACTAATGGCACTCAGCTGTCAATCACAGCAGCCACTCCCTTAATTATGCAGAAGTTTTGGCTTTGGATAACCTAAAGTTATATAAAACTTCACCCCTTTGCAATTGTGAGGGAAGGGCAAATGAACTATAGAGACCGAAACCATTCTTTGTAATGCATGTAAGCATGTTTATTGCCGCTGTAAAGTTTGCAATTTTAACATTTGGGACCATATGGGATGACTGCCTTTTGGAGCCAGCTCCCAGTGGCCTTTTAGTTTACTGCAGAGTTTCACACGAATCTATTTACTTCACTTTTCAATCACAGAGGATGCAATTGATGTATATTCTTAAAGTCACTGCTTCTTCAGTTACATAATTAAAATGTCAGCTTATTTGGCAAAACTCCTCATATGTAATCAGCATGAAATCATGTATTTTGTCAAAACAGCTATGACAAATCACTGTCAAAACTCCATCAGACCTGTCACTCTGTGCAGACTCTCTGGCAGCATCTGAAATTCCATACTAACATGCTAATTGGTTGGCTAACAGTGTGCAAGATTTATTTTATTTTTTGTATATCCTAAACCATAATATGAAACTAATAGTATGTGACTTGCATAGTATTTCATGGTAAATATTACCAGAGTGCGATTTTTATCATGAAAAAACAAGCAATCAACAGGCCTAGTTCTTTTTGAAGTTAATGGTAGGCCCTGTTACATGTCAAACAGTTGAACATTCATCTTTAATGCTAGTGTTTAAGGACATGGAGATGGCACAGATGGACACAGACCACACAGTGAAACCAGATCAATCAATGCCTTATCAACATTAGTAATTGCGACAGGATCAGACAAATTTTAACTTTGAGTGTGCATCACTGCGCAGACTGGACAGAGGTCAACAGAGCTCTGGCAGAACACTTCTGTAGTTAGAGGATTAACTACAACAGGCGGTGGCAGGCCAGTAGACCAAACTGCACTCCCTCTAAAGGTAAAGCAGGGTGAACACCAACTGGAAATACACCTCTAACCAGGTCACAGTCTAAGACCACATTATGTGGCAGCGCAGGAACAAAGCCAAGTTCCATTCTCTGCATAACCACAAAATCACCAGTCTCAGAGTCAGATGAAAAGGCAGCAGTAACTGAACAATGAAGGAATGTTTAGCCCCAGTATCCCGCCATACCTTCATGTCCACGCTCACTCCGTCAGCCAAAGACACGCACACATCTGTGATGAACGCCTCTAACCCTGCTCTTTGCACACTACAGTATACTGACGCACCGTAGTGCAGAGAATTGGAGTTGGAGGAGCCGCACCGGTCTTACTCCTTAGCATTGGACACTGGTCTTTCTTCCTTACCCAAAAATGATAGGCCCCTGGGCTTCAGCCCTGGTAAGCCTGGTAGCAATGATGGGGATGTTAACGAATTCCAAGACGGCCAACAGTTTGGTTCAGGTGAAAGTTAGTGCCAGCAATGTAGGCCATAGGTGTAAGAAAACTCAGTCCCAACCTGCTTCTTATTTCACTTGGTTTTTAATTATTGATGGGGTTGTCCCCCCCAAGGATGAAATTCATACAGCAGAAGTAGGGATGTAAAAAACGGGGGGGTGTCCGATCCCCCCCAACAAATCACACCCTGAATATTACTATATTCAAGGTTGTGGACACTGGGTAACAAGTGTGAAGCATAAATATCCCTCTGAACAGAGCCCAGTAATAAATAGTATTACACATATTCCAGTACAGTTTGCCAGTAGAGGTGTGATTAGCTAGTTACCAAGGTTACATGCCCCTACCTGGTAAGGATGTTTTTAGGGAGTAATATGTATTCACACCCTGACCAGTAAAAGCAGAAAAATACATTCTACTGTGAATATGCAGAACACTAGAATTTTTTGTTTTGTGTTTCTTGTACATTGCATAGGTCCAGACTGACAATGTGTTTCCTCACAGAAGAAACATGACAGCTCTCCTGTTTGCAATATTTTGATTTCATGTTTCTCTAGCAACACAAAATAATGTTGCATTGTGTTTCTCTATTTTCAGTTGACACTTAGGACACAGAGGAGAGAGCTGCATAAGAATCAGTTTATTTTAGGGTCTTTGCGCATCCTTGAAAAGTCTGAAAATGTCTTTAAATTTAAGTGTTCATGTACAAATTGTAAAAATGTCCAGGACTCTTGAGAGCAAGGCATTAAATTCCATCTGAGGCAGGATGAATGAGTCCTGTTCCATTTTTTTATGTTTTATTTGACTGGAATTTTATATCCCATGTCAATGTCCATTTCTGTTTGGCTGTACATAGTTGAGATGATTTGTCTAGTGTGAAGCCTTCAGGCCTCCCTACCACCCTTCAGACAGCATTCAGCTCTTTTTCACATCAAAGCAAGGACTGCGGGCTTTACATAGAAGCTGACACCACTTGTAGACAGTAAATGTTTTCTGTACATGGAAATTAATTTTTCCTTTTCGAGGTAAGAGTCATTACATACTTATAGATGTGCTTGATACTAATGTTTTCAGTTGTACCTTTTCTTTTCCTGAGTGCTACCCACTGCAGCTTTACTTCTTTATTTTCCTGGGGAAGTTTTGTTTATTTTCCTGTCATGAAATTGACTTCTTAAGACTGGCAGTACAATTTCTTTATCCACACTTCTTAAGTCAAGCAGGGACTAGTGCTTACTTCCTCAATCTCACAGTTTGTTCTCTCCTCTCACTTAGCACATCCCACACACACCTGTCTTCCTTTTTTTTTTTTTTGCCTTGATAACACTATGGTTACACATTGACTCACTGTCAATTCCTGTCCTGTAGGATTTATCTCTGTGAACAGCCAGAGCATCCCCTTCTCTGCCAATGAAGGCAGTGAGATCCTTGATCTAGACAGGGACATGTATCTCGGAGGTCTACCTGAAGACCGCCAGGCCGTCATGCTCCCTCCTGAAGTCTGGTCAGCCTCTCTGGGCCTGGGCTATGTTGGCTGCGTGAGAGACCTTTTTATTGACGGACAGAGCCGTAACCTGTGGAGACTGGCGGAGGTTCAGAGCGCTGCAGGTGTGAGCAGCTTCTGCACCAGAGAAACCCATGTCAGGTGTACCAGAGACACCTGTGCCAACGGTGGGCACTGCAGAGAAGGTTGGAACCGGCATATTTGCGACTGCAACGGTACTGGCTATCTTGGTCCCAGCTGTGAGACTGGTAAGAGTTACAGAAGAATAATATAGTAGAGGTGGAGAAAAGGTGAATTTAAAGTGCTCTTGGAAAGCCTTTATCACATACACACATCAGTATTTTATTTATTAACTTGGCTGTGTAGTGGCTGGAAAGTGTTGGTACAGACAGAAAAAAGTAACTGCACAGGAAATGTATTAGATGCCTTAAAGTGCAGGCTTCCCAATAATAACAGTATTTCTAGTAAAATACTGCAGCAAATATAATGAAAATGAGAGCATACTTTCAACAGTTAAGGACATTAATTCAATTTGCAAGGGATACACAGATCTTATCTGGTAATTTTTTTTCCCTCAATGTTGAAGATACAGTAATGAGATCATTCTTTGACATGTAAAGCAAAATCAGGTTTGACATTATTTATAAAACAATGCTTTCAAACTTCATTAAACAAAATATAAGCTACTAAAATGTTTATTTTTAAGATCATTAGTCATGTGCCAACAGCTTTTTGGGTCTGAATTGGATCAATATGGAATGCCAGTATCTGATTGTGTCTCTACATTCAGCTACAATAAAAACAAAAGGTTTTGACAAATAAACTGAAATTTGATTAGTGACATTAAACACGCTTGTATGCTTTTGTGAAGTTTGTGGCGGAGTCTGTATTATGCTAAGAGGTGGTTGTTTGTTTTAGTAACAGACTCCATTTCTAGTTAATGGTGTGTAATGTTGTACATTGTAGAGGAGCAGAGGAACCCAGAGTGAGCTTAAGGATTTTCTCTGACAGTCTGTTATCGTAGATGTCTGAAAATGAGACAGTTGTTATCTTAGTGAATGTCAACAAAAGATTGTCTCAGGAGAAAACAAGCTCCAACACTAACACTAACTTCACGGAATTGCACAAATCTTACATATTGATCCTTTAGAATAATTAAAATATGAAAAACGGTTGCAAAGAGTACATTTGTACACATTGTAAACTCTCTAGAGCAGGGGTTGGCAACCCAGGGCTCCTGAGCCAGATGTGGCTCTTCAGCTTCTCTCCAGTGGATCTCTGTGGGTTGGATTAGAAACACATGAAGGAACATATGGAAATTATTATTCATTTCCATTCATTTATTCAAATTATTATTGAACATGTGAACATTTTACTGTTGTTGTCCTATGCCTAAAGCCATTCTTATATTGTCCATCTGTGAAATGTGCACCCAACACACAGAATAAAAACTTTTTTTTTTTTTTTTTTTTTTTTTTTAATACATTTCATCAACCAAAATCTATCATAGGATATATTACAACCTGGCACCTTTTTTGCTCGATTCATTAGCACGTAATTGACATGCATCTGTTTGTGGTTAGTCTGTTGCAACATAAGCCTGCAAATGCTAGTGGATTTTTTTCTATCTAGCACAATGAACGAGTTTTGCGTTGTGGAAGTAGCACCCTCAACAAAAATAAAAATCTCCACAGCTTTCTTCACTGTAGTGTTAAAATTTCGATGAAGTTTGATTGCATGTAAGTTAAAACACCAAATTATGTTAAATATGCTCCTGCAGTGTAGACACATAGTGACTCATAGTGACATCATGACTCAAGACTGATTTTTTCTCTTTCAAGTACAAAAGACTCTTCAGATTGTAATTGTTGCTGACTTGTGTCTGCGAGTCACATTACTAATTAATAACATTTGGATATAGTACAAATAGTACAAATAAAACTGATCTGATTTGACAGACAGATGATTAAAATGTAAAACAACATACAGTTATGTAAAGCAATTACAAATAGAGGTTGTGACATTACACAAAAAATGTCTAAAATGACTAAAAGTTACTGGCACATTATATTTAGAACATGCTTTATTCTATTGCAGGAACCAGGTGCACAGAAATGAAAAGCAGTGTTTAAATAGAACATGATGCAGGATCTGGTCAGTAGAGCAGGTCCATCTGGATAATGAAGCTGATTCCCAGTTCGCTTGAGCTCAAAACAACAATCCATGCTGACAGTACAGTTTAGCCGATAATGCAGTGACAGTGGGACATGTTTTTCATTCAAGTCATTCATAAGGTAGATTACAGTATTTCTTTACACTGTCATCACTCATTTATGAATTATCAGTATCCTTAGGTTTCCATTACTATAGATCTTCCATTAGAAATGCAGCGCTACTTTGTTAGGCTGAATCACTCTGCATTTACCATGCAGATGGTTTTCTCACAGAGAGGCCAAATTACACAGATCTATTGGCAGCTAATAGTATGAGGGATATATGAAAATCCCCCTTCTATTGCACTATGATGGGAATAAATCCTTCAGAAATTTGATTGCGGCTCCAATCTCACCACTGTCATCTTATCCTCCAGGCTTTTTCTGCCATCTGGTGCGACTGATGGAAACTGCAATCTAAAATTATATCATGCAGCACCTTAAGATGAGATTAAACAGAAATGGTTTTCATTTCATAAATCCCACTTTTTGTTTCTAATTCAGTCTTGTGATTTCCTCTGGAGAATCTAACATGTCTTCTTGCTGAAATCCTCAGAGGCCACAATGGTGAGCTATGATGGCAGCATGTATCTGAAGGTGGTGCTGCCAAGGACGCTGCACACAGAGGCTGAGGATGTGTCCCTGCGCTTCATGTCCCAGAGGGCTTTTGGGCTGCTGATGGCTACCACCTCTCAGCAGTCAGCGGACACACTGCGTCTGGAGCTGGACGGCGGCAGAGTGAAACTCACTGTGAACCTGGGTAATGGTGCTGCAGCAAATTAAAAAGCAGATAATAGCATCTGACCTTTTATCACTTGTCACTTAGCCAAAGACCTCATGTTATTGGTTTTGTGTCAGACCCTCCCATATCCATCACCATACACAGGAAGCACAGTTGCTTAAAAAGCACTCTCATTACTTTACAGCTAGTTTAATATTTTTTTAATGGTTGCAAAGTGTGATTGGAAAATAATACAACAGACTACTGTAAAATATGCCATTAATCTGTAGAAAGTAGGTTTTCTCAAATCTCAGTTTTTGTTTTTTTTTTTCATTTTTGCCAGCTCTCTTATCTGTTTATGTTTTCAGGGCCAGACTTAAAACAAGCCTAGACTAAATTCCACAGCAACATAATCTACCCTCTGTTCGCCCTCATTTTTCTATGTAAAATATTTTATTCACTGAAAACTCTTATACTCTTAAACTTCAACTTATGCATGAGGAACAGGATTCATTAATCATATCACTTCAGTTTTATAAAGAGATCATTTTGAGTTTATTTCAGGATGAAAGTGCCCCATTCTGGAATGGCTTGGACGTCATCTAGGATTTAATAGAAAAATTACTCATATTTCTCCTTCCTTATCACCAAAAAAATGCAGATGGCTCAACATGAGCTGTTATTTTTTCAATTTTACTCTGGAAAATAATTAACTTTTAACACTTTAAAGTAAAAGTGTTTCACACAGCTGCAAGAACAGCATCTGTCTATCTATCTATCTATCTATCTATCTATCTATCTATCTATCTATCTATCTATCTATCTATCTATCTATCT
>JAPQRP010000008.1:8010595-8038472 GCA_037367295.1 Apogon hyalosoma
TCTATCTATCTATCTATCTATCTATCTATCTATCTATCTATCTATCTATCTATCTATCTATCTATCTATCTATTCTAATACTCTAGGACAGAAGTTCCTTTTTAAGCAACTGTACATGTGTGTATGCATATGTAGCATTTATCTCTCTTCTCTCTCTCCCTCTCTCTCTTTTTCTTGCTCTCTCTCCCAGTTCATCCTGTGGTCAGGTCCCATCTGACCACTCCGGCTCTTTCAGCCCTTCAATGGCTTATCTGCAGTTCAAGGAGAAGGCAGTCAGAGACCAGATACATCAGAGATATTAGCATTTAACCTATTTAAACTCACATTAGAGATGTGCCGTCGTAGTTCGGTCCACTCACACTTCCTGACCTGTCCAGTTTAGAGATGCTTCACTGAACAGAGGGCGCCAGTGATGGTGACACGCACACACACACCTACACACACACACACCTGCAGCAGAACCTGGTCTCTGGCTGTCTGTATCCACTGCTCTGTGATGGTTGACAGCTTAAGAGCACTCTGCAGCCACATGACTTATACTAATGTATTCATGCACTCTTGGATAAATCGCTGCCATTAATTCAGCACATACAGATGATTAGAGGGATTCCAGGAATCCATTTTGGACCCAAAACTCTGGATATTGCAGATGGCTTTAGAAGATATTAGCTCTTCCATACATAAGAAAATATTACAAACCTGCCACATTTCTGCTGTTGTCATTATTTTCTTGGTATAAGGTTCACTGTGGCTGCAAGTGCAAATCGCCCTTTCCCTCTGGATTCAACTTGGATAATATATTATCATGAGGCCTGGAGAGCAAGAGGGACACTTACTCATTATCGTTAACAGCAGTTAAACTTTGAAAGTGAACACAGATCAAAGTTTGCATGTTAGAGTAAAGGTGCATCAATATGTAAACCAATTTAAAAGCAACACCAGAACAACATATCTTTAGTTAATCCAAATAGCACTAGTACTGGTCTCAGGACCAGCTACATTTTATAAACATTTATATTTGCTAAATATAAATGATGCTGTACCATTTATATTTGAATATTGTCAAGCCCCCAAAAAAGGAATACGGTGTCTCCACAAACCCAAACATCTACATGTCATTATAAAAGTACATCACAGCGGTAATCATATTTACCAAGTGTCACTACCTCATAAAATATGGATATACAATTTTATAGCACTTTACATTAAATAATCTAATCACATCTACTTTCCTTTCCATTACTCCCACCTTATTCAACAACATAACCAGAGAGTGTGATCATATTTTCATATCCAGATAGAACAGAGAGGTCTACACATAGCATCTGAGCCAGATAAACATCCCTTTTTGCTGGTCTAAAACCTATTTTAGTGTACAAAAGTCATTAACATGTAATTAGCTGATAATCAGATAATATTAAATGTGATTAGTTGCAACCTACTGTCAGTAAATTGTGCAGTATAATTGTGGAGTGTATGCTATTAAGTGTCATATATGCAAAAACCCAATATATACAGACTTTACAGAAACTCTAACAAAAGGATCATAAATATTGTATGAGGAGAGTGTTCAGTATATAAAAAATTACACTTTAAAACAAGAAAATAAGAACAAATTAGGAGTTGTATTGTATTGTATTTGAGTTGGACAAAATAATACCGTTGTCTTATGATCTTCACATAGGAAACTGCACAGATGACGAAATATAAAACTTGATCAAACATCTCAGCTGTGGTTTTAGACAGAAGACGGCCACATGTAGCACATGGTGACACATAAAGATCACCTGTTTTCTGTTCAGTTTGTGGGGTTAATAGCTGGATTACAGATCTGTGATGAATTGTCAGAATCGAACCAGGTCAGAACTCTGGCAATTTAGTCTGAACCATTGATTCACAAACATTGAACCTACCGAAGATAATAAACTAACATAGTTACTAAATATTTTCAGAAACTTTCAGAACTTAAAGAAACACTGCCATTTTGGCATAAAACTAAATTCTTTTACTTTATTTCTCCCTTTTATTTCATTTTGTTACTTTCTTTGACTCAGAAAGTGTTTTCTTACCAGTCCTCATCCCATTTCATAATGTTAGAACTCAACCCATTCGGAGACCTTTGTAGTGACTCACTACTCCCTCTAGTGGTCACATGAGTCAAACTGGAGTGAATAGGTTGAATTCAGTACATTATCTTTGGCATATCTTCTTAAATCTTTATTCTAATGGTACTTTCAGGCCATTTTAAAGTAGAAATGCTACATATAACTCCTTTATTAAGCATGGCCATGTCCAAATTGTCCTGATTTCTCCATCTGAGACACCAAAGTCTTTCACAGTTTCCATTTTGGGAGTTTGCTATCTGTTTCAGATACTTTCCTTCACAGCTGTGAGTCTTTATTACCTCAGAGCATGTGACAGTAAACGCATCGGTTGTGGTATCTGAAACAATCTAATTAATTTGCTAGAGCTGAGTGTATGGAGCTGTATCAGAGCAGATACAAAAGCTAAAAATAACACTGCTGCACCTCTACTTTAATGGTCGATAAAACTCTATTGATCCCGACTTTGATCTGTTCTGCTGTGCGGTACCTCCAGCAGTGCCAGACATATGCTGAGGTTTTCCTTTCAATCTGATGCCTTTCTCATGTTATGCTCACTAAGGGGAGGAAAGTGGCGGTTTAGACTCTTGAGGCTGTCCCCGGATGGTGGGCTCTCAAATGCACTGAACTGTCTGCAGAACGTAGCTTGAAGGATGTGAAATATTCTCCTCTTTTGTGCTGTTCGTTTTTTCTTTTAATCTCACCATCTCACTCTCTCTCTCACCAGATTGTATCAGGATAGACTGTAATCTCAGTAAGTGTCTCCTATGATTATTTACTGTACCACAATTTACAGAACATGCGTTGTAGTATAACTATATGCCTCTTGATCTATTCCCTCGTGAAACAGACATAATTTGTTGATTCCACTCCTTGTCTCCTTGTTTGCTGTTGATCCTGCTCTTGAGAATCATTACAAAGATAGCAACAAGAATGAGATTCCATAGTAAAGTAGCTGTACGATTGAATATAATGAGATCTTTTTGCTTTGCGCTCACGGTATCTACATTTTAATAAGTATTCAAATAGTAGATAATGGTACTGCAGTCGAGTGTAACTAAACCTGACATAAAGTCATCTGTTGTCGTGCTGCCATTGAGCCATCATTCATTCGACTGTGACTAATTTACTCACATTGCTAATAATTGCTTACAGCTAATGTACAATAAACAATTATTTGTAGTAGGAGAAGCACAGATTGGTTTTCCAGTTTTATTAGCGCAGAGAATAAATTGATTTTGGTACCAGGATATTGGACTGCAGCGGCTGAGCTAATATTAACTTAAAGGTTGACCTTACATCTGATCAATAGATGAGTATGAGACAAGACTGTTAGCCTTGAAAAGGATTTTTTTTGCTTGTTTGTTTTGTCAATATCAAAATGTGTTTGAAAGGGTGCGATTTTTAGCAGCAAATCCTTCCAGCTGTGTCCAAACACCTTCACCATAAAGAATGAGTCTGGTGATGTTTTGTTTCAATCAGCAGATAAGGTTATCATAAAAGAATTGTTCTTACTATCAGATTAGGACTCAAATAAATTGTCCAGCAGCTGAATCTAGTAACTGTCTTCCCCATTTTAGCCACAGCTAAAAAAAAACCAAAAAAAACAAATGAATTAAACGGGTCATTTATTTAGGAAGGAGTTATCTTGCTTCCTGAGAGCCTCTACAGATGAAACATGACCAATAAATTTAGTGTCTGTTGTTATTTGATAATCACTGATAAATAAAACAATAAAAAATATGAGGAAGTAAAAATTGATTTCTAACAGACTGCTGGAAAAAAATACTTTAGAGCTGAAACCTGAAGTACCATATATCTGTATATCTGTTGCCAATATCAGATGCAGCTTTTCCCTACCAAACCAAAGAAAAGTCATTAAAGCCAAATCAATGACCACCTTCATCAATGCTGTTATTTACTGAGTCCTTTAAATACTCATTAGCATGCTGATCCATTATTAAAATAGTTAATATATGTTATTTTCACATTTCAGAACTCAGCAAAGAAATTATGTCCTATATTCCCTAATTCATGGCCTACTTTTAAAGACTTACATTCCCAGTAGGAATTATTGGTCCTGTGCCACAGACAAGTCATAAAGTATTGAAAAATAGATGTGGAGATTATTGCTCTGGGTATTTTCATGGGAATATTGAATATTGCCAACTCTATCCGTTAAGATGAACAAATTGTCATTTTGGTGTATGTTAACAAGCTCCTTCAGTACAATAAGTATGAGTTTCCCCATCTATGATTCATCACCCAGCACTTGATACCCTTAAAATTTCTTCCTTGCATTTTAATGAATAAATAAACTGTATAAATATGTAAAATGTCTAAAGTCTTTCAACATGAAAAATGACCAAGAACTAAAGCTCACATTACACTGAAGACAAGAGCATCCATCAAGTACTGTTTCATGAAACAGCACTCGAATGACTGCACATAATTCCATTGATTAAAAGGCAGATGAAAGCCAAAGGCAAATTTTCCTCTGTATTAACAGAATTGATTTTCTGGTATCCCATACACTTGTGAAATAGAGAGGCACTTTTAAGTTATAATACAATGATGCCGGCATTCATGATGTAAATTGTTGCGCTCACCTGATAGTGAGAGTCAGGCAATTTAAGTTTGGTTCCCACTACAGCAGTGTGAGAAACAGATAAAAGCTACTGCCAGTGAAGAGGTGAATGAGTCTGATATAGATCATCCAGTACAGAGGAGGCTTCGGAATGCTCATAATAGTTATCTCTATAATCAGTGCAGTCCAGGCTGAAAGCATGTTTCCAACCCTAATGTATGAATAATTACTGGATTTCCTAAAATACAGCATTCACTGTTACTGATTTAGAGAGATGTCTGAATATAGATCTATATTTATATGGTAACTATAAATGATGAGAACTTATTGCAACAATTTATACTCTCTCTAACACATTTTGACATCATGCATTAAAGTAGAATCAATAACTAAGTCCGTGCTGTAATTTTGTCCCATGTTAATCTATTGATCTGAGGTGTAAACCCAATTTGTTTATAGGATCAAGGCTGCTTTTCCTGTTAAGACAGATTTATTACATGTGTATGACCAGAGTAAGAGTCCATTATATTTAATGGATGACATTATACATTTCCCCAGTCAAGGTAAGTAGTGTGTGCCTGGATGTGTGTGCACGTGTGTGGATTGTTAGAGGTCAATGAGCAAGTAAACTGTACATCTGCAGAAGAGCAAATGGCACAAAAAATATTCAGTAAAATAATGATACAAGTACTAAAGAAAAAACAATAGACATAATGCTTTGCTTTCTCATCAGTTGACAACATATCATCTGTACCAGCAGATGGCATTGTACCATCATGCACCGCTTGCAGAAAACCATATCGTGCATGCACCACCCTGTGTACAAAATGAATCATCTCCATGATCAAATACATGTACCTATGCTATACCAGTGACCTTTGAAAGGTTTTTGTGCTGCAGAGAGGATGATAGATGGTGTGTTACTGGATTTAATAATAATGTAATTAAGAGTTCATAGTAAAAAATGGAGCCAAATTTTAAGTTACAGAATTATTTGCCTAAATGGTATAAACAACCATTTTTTTGTCCATGATCGAGAAGATTTACAATGTGCTTCATAGATTTGTCATGAATATTAAATATCCAAAGACTCTTTAATGAGAAAGAAAAGCGTATTTTGTCTGGGTCATTTCTGAAGGAAACCGAGACAAAGCATCTGGAAGTAGTCTGTGACGGAATCCACAGTGGGAGGGTAATAGTTAAGATAGTTAAGAACAAATGTTGCAGCAGTGATTTAGGGGAATAATGGTTCAATACACAGTTTTAATATGTGGAATTTGTTCAACAAATTTGCCCTAACATGCTTTACTTAACACAGCCTATGCACAAAGCCAGTGTTTCAGACATAAAGCTCACCTGGACATGAACACATGGCTTTTGAAGTTACCCTTGTTGAAAAATATTAATCAAATCCAATTTAGACTGAAGATCAAACTGGACAAAATAGATTCTTCACATGTGCTCTGTGTAGTTGAGCCTCTCATAGCTGTAAAGGTACTTTAAAAGGAGTCCACATTTCAAAGGGTTTACAGTGGGATGTCTGTGTGAATACATATTGTACCGCAGCATTTTCTGCCTCTGCACTGATATACACTAGACAGACCATTGTACTCACATGAAACATTTTCTTTTATTAGTTTTACCACAAGCCCATATTGAGATTTTTTCATTTTTCTAGGTAAAAATAAAACTGAAATGTTTCAGTGTTTGTGCACAGGTAATGTAGAGCTGAATGCAACAAGACACAGGAAGAACATATATTTGTTCTCTGTGCACTCATGAATTTTCACTTTTGCTGTTTTTCCATTAGGGTGTTTGAGCTCAGACGTTGACATTAGATAACAGGAAAGCTCCCCTCTGAGAAGCACTGATAAGATGAATAGTCCTACTACCCAGCATACCACTATCTCCTCTTTCATTATAGCAAATCTTGTCAAGTCCTCTGTCGCTATTTGGAGATTTACAAGGTAAACACTTCTGTTTTTGTGTTGGACATTATTCTAGCAAGTGGTTTGTTTTTCATTATCTTAGTAAATCCCTCAAATATAGAGAGAGGAGGATCTGAAGTGATTGATCTGTCTGGTGTGGGGAGTCGATATTCAGCAGGTGGATGGGTATCATGCGGTGTGCAGTAAAGATACTTGATATGCAGCCCTGGCCAAAATTCTCCTGTCGCAGTTTTATTTCCCTTAGGATGAAACAGTGAAGTGTTCGGAAACCAGTTGATGTTTTCCATTTATTGCCCTCTGTACGTCCCCTGTAATTCTCCTGCACCCTGAGCTCAATTAGACAGACAAACCCCTAAAGGCGCAGTCAGCTTAGGCATGGCCAATTAGTTTCCCAAGCGATGTCAGAACTCCTTTGAACTGCCGTGTCGGCCTGTTGCATAGGCACTGATTCGGGATGACGGTGCTGCAGTGGCAGCTCTGCACTGTGACCTATTTTGAAACCAGTGAAAAAGCCAGAGGATAGTGCAGAAATCCTGAAACTTAAAACTGCATGTTTGAAAGCAGCCACAGGATAATATTTCCTCTGTAGATATATGCTTCTATGCGTGCAAACTCAAAGTGTGTGTAATATTGCTATAAGCACACCACAAAAGGATGCTTATAATCAAATTCAGCAATCTCAAGAACAAGAGCAAAGCACAGTAAGGTTTAATCTCTTTTAAATTGCTCTTAAATTGTGATTTTATTGGTTGCAGGCAGATGCTGAATTCTGTGTATGAGTGCGAGTGATTCTGAAGGTGAATGAATATATGTACCCTGATGAGAGAGTGCTTCTGGTCTTGAGAGCCTCATTTGAAAAGTGTATATTGTGAGCTGATGAGGTATGATTTTCACTTGATGTATTTCTCCTTTTAGGTAAGGGACCAGAGGTACTCTTGGTAGGCGAGAAGCTGAATGACAATGAGTGGCACACAGTGAAGGTGGTGCGGCGTGGGAAGAATTTGCAGCTATCTGTGGATAATGTCACCGTGGAAGGTAAGAAGGGATTATAAAGAGAGAATAGTAACAAATGCACAGATATTACAAGGACTTGGGTGTTCAACTTTTTGTACGACATTTTTGTTGGGTTTAGGCCACATGACTGGTGCCCACACCCGTCTGGAGTTTAACAACATAGAGACTGGTATCATGACGGAAAGGCGATTCATCTCTGTGATGCCATCCAACTTCATCGGCCATCTGCAAGCCCTGTCCTTCAATGGCATACTCTATCTGGACCAGTGCAAGAACGGGGACATTTCATACTGCGAGTTGAATGCTCGATTTGGCATGAGGCATATCGTGGCCAATCCTGTAACTTTTCTCACCCAAGCTAGTTACTTGGCCTTCTCCACTTTACAGGCCTATGCCTCCATGCACCTTTTCTTCCAGTTTAAAACCACTAGCCCTGATGGTCTGATACTTTACAACTCTGGCGATGGCAGTGATTTTATCGTTGTAGAGTTAGTTAAAGGGTAAGTGTAAAGTGTAAAGCCTGAGGTCTAGTCAACTCTGCATAGACCTTTTCATTTGTACAGTTCTACACTATTATATATTTATAGACTTGGCTTCACTAAAGATAGTTAATTTGAAGACGAACTATTTATGTCTAGTTCAATTTTACATTCCTATTTTCCTTTTCATAACACTATTTGTTGCTACAAAACAGTAAACATTTAGATAGGACTATTAATATTCTTTCCTTCAAAATTACCTAATTGGGATTCATATCTTCAATTCATCTGCCTGCAGCTCTGTAGACAGACAAAGATGATTCACAATCATTTGTTCATCATAAGAGAGAAATAACAAGAGTGTAAAAGAACAGCTGCCACAGTGTTAGCATCATTCTCAAACCAAGAAGGAGATTTGGCAAATATGTTCCAAATGCATTATTCATTGTAAATAATTTTTTATTACAGACCGAATAGTAGGCAAAACTTGTCGAAATGGAGCAGGGAAAGCAACAATTTTACCTTTCTTCTGTCAAACCTTGTACAGACTTTATTCCAGTAAGCAATTAGTCAGCAGGAGGCCTTGTTCAACACTGGAGCCTGCAGGAGGAGCTTGCATATACAACATAGACAAAAAGTAGCTTCTAACACTTCTGTCACAGTTTTCAGTTCACGCTTTTCACAGTGTTATGTGTGAAGTATTGCTGCATTGTCATGGATCCTGCCGAGCTTTGATTCAAACAAATCCAGTTTTTGACAGACGGCTGCCGGCTGATCGAATGGATATCACCATCAACATTCAGATACATAATTGTCACTGCATTATTATGTGTAAATATTATTCACTGTACAAGAGAAGCCAGCACGCAGTGTAGGATTGGAAGCAAATGAGAACCACATCACAACACAATACACTTTTTACAGACATTAATAGGCACCACTGGACAGACACCATGGAGGACACCAAAAAAGCCTATGTTATTTGTTGTTGTCTGACTAAAAGCTATGCATAGTTGCATTATTACAATATTTAGGAAGTAGCTCAAAGAACCAGAAAACAAAACTGCTCATCAATAAAGCCAATATAGAAAATTTCAAGGTAACTGCAAACTCTCACTTAGAAGAATACTTACTAGTATTGTGAAAACCCTGTATTTATAGCCCAAATAAATAGGATTAAAAAATATTTGTTTAATGATTTTAAATAAGACATGTGTATGATATCTGGAGAAAGATAAGCTCCTGAATGCATAATATTTTTTTCTGCAGATATATTCACTATGTTTTTGACTTGGGAAATGGTCCATCACTAATGAAGGGAAACTCTGACAAGCCACTGAATGACAACCAGTGGCACAATGTGGTGATCTCCCGTGACAGCAACAATGTGCACATTCTGAAAATAGATTCCCGCACCGTCACCCAGCACGCCAACGGGGCCCGCAACCTGGATTTAAAAGGTAAAGGCTATGGTCAAAATGCAAGTAAATATTAATATTGTATTATCGAGCCTGAATAATGCATCGCATGTATATAGCTGTGATGACTGTGTAGAAGATGCAGGTCACATTCTGTCACTGTTCACACAGCTGTAATATTATATGAGGAAAGAAATCCAATCCAAATGTTATTAGCAGTCACAGAGGCCTTTGAGTGAAAATTGTTCAGTTCTCTACACTAGTATGTGCATAGCATGTGACAGCATTTCATATTTCAACAGCCACATGAGCTTACTCCAAGGTACAGTTATGGGATTTAATGATGAAATCTAACTCTTTTAATACAACAATCATTTTATTGGTGTGGATATGTTTATATTCCGGTATCACTGCAACAAGATAAAGATCAGCTGTGAAGGTTTAAGCATCTGTCATAAAACCCAACATGTTTAGCATGCACCAACAACCAGGGTTGGGAAGTTGGCAATAATTAATAGCTCTGAAAATGATGGACCAGCTGTTAGGAATCGTCTGTTGATGAAATATTTGTCAACCACTAGTCAGTTCATTGCTACTGCGAAATGTGTTCAGGTTGATTTATATGACAACAGAGGGCTAATACACTTTAGCTTATGACTCATATTTCTCTATGCTCTCAAATAAGGTTAATTCTGTAAATTCCGTCCGTACATTGTTGTTGTAATTTGACTATGTTACAGCAGAATGGTATGTGGTGATAAAAATGAATAAAATGTGGTTTCAATTATGTCTTGTGTTTCAGGTGAGCTGTACATTGGTGGTGTTGGAAAGAGCATGTACACCAGCCTGCCCAGATTAATAGCATCGCGTGAAGGGTACAAGGGTTGCCTGGCATCTGTGGACCTGAATGGGAGACTTCCCGACCTGCTGGCAGATGCCCTCCACAAGGTGGGAGAGGTGGAGCGAGGCTGTGGAGGTGAGGCTCGGGCAGCTAAAATTATGACACACCTCATGCACCTAACATTATCACACCACATGCTTTAGGTTACATTCACAGACGGCTGAAATTAATGGACAGTCCAACTGTCACCTCATCCACTGGTTTCTGAACTGATTTTTTGAATCTGGTATGTTTACAATTTGGTCATCGCCATGTTGGCTTTTTGAAAATAAATGACCATATTTGGACAAAAGAGGTGGAACTATGGGACCGTTGGAGGTCAGATGTGAGCTAATGCTAAGTGCTAGCTTACTGTATCAATAAATGGTAAACATCATCAAATATCACAACACAGTATTTTTATTGTCATGTTAGTGGAACCTATTGACCAAAACTACAGTCAAGCTGTCTGTCAGGTATAAAGTGTTTTATTAAATAAACCAGAAGTCATTAAGTTCAACCTGGCAGGCAAACGAGTTAACATATAGACCCGTCAATCAAAGCCTGACACGGTGGAAATCAAAACCTACTTTCCAACTTCAGATTATTACAAGTGGCAAAATGTAAATATGGACTACTATATCACTCCTTAGACAGTAAAAAAAAATAAAAAAAAAACCATCAAAAAACACACAAACAAACACATATCAGGCCTGAAACAAAATGTCAGCCCATTGTGAACAATTTTCACATAACGGTGATTGACACTTGTAATATCCACAACACAGAGACGAAAGAGTTGCATATACTCTGACGTTGTATAACCATATAACTATTACTCCCACAGAAAATGTTGTCCTGGTTTTAACAAAATAGTTGTATAAGTCTAAAGTTTTGCCTCAGGGTGAAACTAAAGGTCAGGAAGTCTTCAAAATCAAAAGTGTTACCTTTGAAAAGGTTCCTCAGTCTGAAACAGAACAGCAGGTTATGTCACAATATGGTTAGGCGAGTCAATAATTACAAAATCATTGTAATTATAATTACAATAGATTAATAAATACATAAATGGTAAGAAAAAGTAATAATAACGACACATAGAAAAAGCTAGACATAAACACACAAAAATTATATATTTCTTTCATGCATTTCTTGTCCAAAGAATGAATGACTCATTGTGACAAAATATGGATTATAAAGTCACATGCATTGACTCAAGAGAGAGCACATGGTAAATCTGCTGTCAACACCCAACAGGTCCCAGTACCACCTGCACAGAGGACTCCTGCTACCACCAGGGAGTGTGTCTGCAGCTGTGGGAGGGTTTCTCATGTGACTGCACCATGACCACCTACGGCGGACCTTTCTGCAATGACCGTGAGTACAGCTCCTAATGTCCCTGTGGATAATGTAGGATGGTGGATCTCAGTGCGTGGTGATGCACCGGTGAAATCAGTTTTTTTAGCTGTTCATTTGTAATTTTAGCTATTTTACCATTTACTTTAGTTTACATTTAAACTAAACATCTCTTCTTTCCATCTAGCTAGTTTTTTGTACTGGATTGTGTGGTGTTAAAGGGTTTCACCAGACTCATATTGATAATGACCTTAGTAATTATTGTACATTAACAAAATATCAGCACGATGTCAGTTTTTAATGCCATTTGGTGTTTACCTTCTTAACAAATTGATAAAATGTATAATATTTGGATTAATGCTGCTAAATACTTCTCTCTGCTGCTGCAGAGGACCAACCTGGTCTAAACAATATTTACTTTGATAATTATCTGACAGACAGTATTCCAAATAAAGACAATATACACAATAAGATGTAGTTAGACACTCATACAGTTCTTTCAAGGCTAAAATAATCTGACCTGACAGATATCATTTTGGATTATTCTAAACTGTGCCCTTTCAGAGCCACTCACAGTTGGGTGTCATAGCAGCCTGATGCTTTACCTGGTGGTGGACAACACTGTGTACACCCACAACCTGAACTGCTCAAGAAACACCAATAGACTGTTCTCAAAAATGTATTGTTTTAATCTATTCAATGTTGTTTTTCATGCAACGTATAGTTTATTTCAGAGTAATGTCCATATAAACAAGTAATTTTCCAGCACATTTTCTTGCCTCATGCAAACTGACTAAAATCAATTGCTGTTTAGAAAGTGGAACATAATCTACAGACTCAGGGTATGCTTTGAAAATTTGTTGGCAAGTACAGTAAATTGCTAATGCGGGACATAATCAATTGGCCGATAGTTAACAAAGATGGCTGTATTTTTTCAGTAACATTGGCTTTGCTTGGCTCATCTAATTCCATACACTGACATTAACAGTGTAGTGTGAATGTGTGTACATAGTGCAGCCATTTCATTTATTGCTAACATGATTAACTGATTGCACAATAATTGCACTTGATATATTGATAGCAACACATTTCAAAACACTGGAGTGTGATCGCTGGTTTCATTATAAAGAGCCTCTTTGTCCAAAATAATAACCCCTGACTTTTACCAGAAGCTTTTCATACTTATAATAGCAAGAGATTAACATTAAGCTTATTGGTCCAGCGGTCATGGCAAATTAAGCTTCATTTGCTGCAGAGTCATTTAGAATAACTGCAAGAACTGTGCTTTTCTGGTAATCTTTATTGGTGCTATGCAGCATTGTTTTAAGAGAGAAAAGGACATCGCAACTAAAATCTGTAAGGCAGCTGCTTAAGGATAATTTTATGATAGCGCTGAGGTTAAGAGAGCCATGTTTGCAGAAAAAAATTCTACAGTCCTTTTTTTTATACACTCGGTATTATGAAAAGAAGATATAGAATGACACCAACCATCCAATTAAAACTGAAAACGCTTCATGTGAAGAGTAGTAAACTGATCTATCCTAAGGGTTCTGGGTGAAATAAGCAGTAATTAAACTATTCACTTCAGTAGATTTTCAGTAGATGGCTGTTAATACAAATTACCTACTACAGCATGATGGGAAAAAAGCTGCTTTCCTTATTCATTTGTTTTAAGAGCTTCTCATTAATCTATTTGAACCTAGTGCTGAGAACTTAAATACACAGCCAAATGTGCCTGCTGCTGTTATGTATTGATCTTACGTGAAAATCAATACTTTGTCCTCTGTAGTCTTTATCTATTACATCCCTTACTGTCCCAAGACTGTGGGCCTGGATGAAATGTACATTATGTTGTTCAAGCTGTTTCTTGCTTTCTGCATAATCAATAGGACAACACACTGGACAAACCTGAGGAGCTGGAGCTGGAGTTCAGTGCGTTCATTACCAATTAGGTAGCATTGTTTATAGCAACTCACAAATTACGTGGTAATAGTAGGGTAACGAAAAAGCCACCATCAGACTAATCTGATGAAGGGCATTAGCCCGAAACGTCACTTGTGGTGAATAAACTTTTGGGAGCTCACAGGTTGTGCAGACCTTATTTAATTTTTTCATCTACTGTTCTTTTTTGGAATCCTGCACACCTTTAAATAACTGCGTGTGCGTGTTGATCACCTCTTTTCAATAGTAGGGTAACGGTCTGATAATACAGAGGTAAATCTTAATTAATACCATGCAATTTCCCAAATACTATCTAGGTAATGGCCTGGTTAGTAGTGTGTATATGCGAGTAATATTACACTGAGGATAAGAAATCAAAAGCAAAATCAAATCAAATTTTGTTTATATAGTGCCAAATCATAACAAAAGTTATCTCATGACACTTTACATATAAAGCCAGACTCTGAAGCCAGTTTATAGAAACCCAACAGAATCCTCCAGGGTCAATTTGTTATATTGTTGTTTTTTGTTGTTTTGTTTTGTTTTTTTTTTTATATTACTACACTAATTTTATGTTTAAAGCCTTAAACTCTTATGTAATCAAGGCTTCTTCTTACAATTTATGTAGAATTGTCTGCAGTATTGTTTGTGTAGTAGCATGTGGTAGCCTATTTCTACTTTAAAGTAGTAGAAACTGACATCAAATTATTGTTAGAGTGTTCTGAAGTTATCCCAAAAACGACATTGTATTGGGTTGTAGTGATAAGAACAGAATCTATTTATACCCACGGTACGACAGATTTTGTGAAAACCAGAGCAGTGAGTCACTCAGCTGGTCTCCCATGGTGAGGAAAACGAACGCCACAGGGCCCTTGACCAAAGCATCAGCAAGTGATGAGATGGGATGAGAACCGCTAAGAAACAACTTTTAGAGTCAAAGAAAGTGAAAAAGTGCTGAAAGTCAGATGCACTGTTGTTGTTTTCACCACTGGACACAGTTCTAAATGAGAATAATGGAGTTTGATGCTGAAATGGTACTGTTTCTTCTACATGGGTGAGTTTGATTATGAGGCTTATGAAGATATAAAGTTATTACCCCGCCCCTGAAGAGGTTTTTGGTTCGGTTTGTTTGTTTGCTTGTTTGCTTGTTAACACTCTAGCATTAAAACTGTTGGTTGAATTCATACCACATTGGGTTTATAGACTGCCATTGACCCAGAATGGATCTCATTACATTTTGGGAACAGTAGGTCAAAGTTCAAATTTTTTATGAATTTTTAAAATCTTCCCGTTTACTTATAATGGGTGAAATATGTGCGAGGGGCTGGGTTTGTTGTGTCTGGCACCACTTGTTATGTGATGTTATTACGTTCACTAATTTTGCCATTTTTTTGACTAAACGGCAACAGTTCTTACCTTATTTGAGCGATTCCAAACAGATCTTTAGTGCATATATTGACAACACAAACAGTACAGAAAACAGAGGTCATTGTGGCTGTTTTCAGAGCTAAGGTAACAGAGCTAGAATGTAAAACATAGTAAAGTATTTAAAATTTTTTAGCCAGTTCTGAGTGGCTGTGAGTTTTGTATTTGAAGAGGAACACTTGATAATAGAATGGTAAACAATGAGTTTTATACATAATTCAGTGAGTGATGCAGTCTGTGGGTACATAGCATTAGTTCATTGATGGTTCTGGTATTCCTGTGTGTGTTCTGGTGCTTCCCTCTAGAATGTCAGTACTTCATTTAACCCCTTTAATCCGAACATCAAGATGCACGTAAGAGGTGTTTCTTTGTCATGACTACTGAGCAACAGACTGCAGGAAATAGAACAGTCCTTTACAAAAAAAGAAAAGAAAAATACTAGTACCAGGCTAGTTATTTCTTCAGTAATTACATGGAATTACTTAATTACCTCTTTATTGTCAAATTACTGCTGAGCTGTAATGTTCCCCCACGTTCTGTTATTATCTCAAACACTACATTTCATACTAAAACAGTGCTATAGCAAATCTTTGTACCGATGTTAAGAGGATTTAACCTTGTAATTCTAACCACATCGATTAAATATGTCCCAGTTCTTAGAGATTACATGTTCCTCTGCAGTCCTCAGGCCACAATATAAGTATCCTCCTTACAAATAATAGGCATTGTTTTGGAGGAAAACATAAGGCTCTGGATTTTAACATTTCATTGGGGCACATCACAGCATCTATGCCAGAATTTCAAATATGTTTTCTGAAATGGCTGCCTAAGGCTAAACCTTGAGAGAAAGTGTTGCAGACATGAATGTGTCACAATAATATTTTGTTGCCAGAGACAGAGGCAAGATCTGGCTGCACAGAGGGTACTACTGCATGCAGACGTGCCGATTTCCAATAATTAAAACACAATGCTTCTGTCATAAATGCTAATTTTTAGACAGCAGCCGAGAAAATATATTAGTCTTATTCCAGTCAAAATTCTCTTTCAGCTCCTATTTCTTCTACAGTTGTATTCTTACCAGGGGTGTTCATAGACCACAGGTTTCCGTAATTGGCTAGTCATTAGTTCCACTAATCAGTTTAATATTATATTAATTATTTACTGTAAGTATAGAGTTTTAGGAGTCTGGAAAAATTACTTCAAATCCACAGTTAAGGAAAAAAATGTTCTGAAAATGTTGTGCTGCCTTAAGGAATCACACAAAACCATAATAATATTTAATATTTAACATATAAATCAGTTTTAAAAGAACACACACAAAGATGCAAAGAGAACTGCTTGTTATCAACACCTGCAAAAGGGGTGGCGTTACTGAATGTTTCTGAATGTTTCACAAAAGCCAGCGAGGAGACTCTGAGTATTTGGTTTATTTATTTCAACAGCGTATATCACCTGCAGTACAGTATAGAATGAACAGCACAAATTAAATATACAGCGACTGAGATTATTATCTACCTATTTAATGTTAGACTTGGGGTGAAGAGGTCAGTGTTTGCATGAGCATTGGATTTCCTGCCTGAAAATGGAGCTATAAGTGAATTATTATAAACCCATAAAGACCCAGTGTTACTTTTGTAGCAGTTTTACTCTAGATTTCACCTTTCTTAAATGATTTGTCACCATTTATTCTAATATTATGCGCTATATTTTGCTTCTTTCAGTGAAAACCATGTATTTTCCTATTTTTAATTGACTGATCATGTAGATGTTCATAAAAGCTCAGATTAAAATTGAGGGTTGTTATATCAAAAACAGAGAAAACAGAAGAAAAAGTGACTTTTTCAGCATAAATATCATTTACTTAACTTACAAACAAGTGTCTCCATTGTTATACTCCATTGTTACTCCACTGTTATTAATCAAACTCCATGGGTTTTACTGGTGAATCAGTGTTGCAGAAGGTGACGATGTTTCCACAGTAACTATGGAGCTTCTGAACATCCAAATGGGTCATATCTGATGACCATGAAAACGTGACAAACTGTATTTTACTCTAATTATTTAATATATTCATAGCTTTAGGGATTCAGAAGTTATTAAACATTTTAGATTAGTAGATTATTTTGGTTGTCAGTTGCTGTTTGGGTCTTTATGGGTTAATATGTGTTTATTTAAGAGATTTTTGCCCACTGATGCTAAAAAGGAGGGAAAAAAGAACTATCGGGCACTGCACATTTAGTGAGCAGCTGAGTAAAAGATAACGTAGCTGTGACCAACCAATTAAAACAGAATTGACTAAGACTCTTCTTAACAGTAGATTTTATGGATTGCTTTAAAATGATCAAATCCACTCACTCAGGTGCAGGAAAGCTTGAGGATAAATGTGAACATTTTCAGGAATTTTGCACAGAAATTAAATATAAGCATTACATTTTTGAGAAAAACACAATTTCATGGTACCGTTTTGGTTTTCATCAAGCTGCGGTGAGAGAGGACTCTCAATCATGAGGGTGGTAAATGGCACGGCTGGTTGATATCAAAGGTCAAACCAATACATCAGTCCACCTCTGAGGAAATAACAAACCTCATGCTTCACATTGAGCCTTCACGAGTGAAAAATGTGGCAAAAATGTAACAACAAATATTTAAACAGCATATTTTGTAACCATCAGTTATTAGCTGCTGGTAACAAAGGCTGTTTCATCAGCTATGCCACAATCTGCTGTTTGTTTATCACATCAACATTAAAGCCAAACAAATAATCGTCTCCTCCCTCCTTTTGTCTTTTTCCACGTCTGTGCTCCACTTCATGAGGACCGAATGTGCTTTGCTCTCTGATTAGAGCTTTTTGACTAATTTCCAAAACAATAAACTGATGAGAAACAGCGAAAAGTCGGTGAAACAAATGCCACCCATTTAGTTGGTTTGTGCCTCTTGTAATTGATATTCACATATAGAAAGCAATTTACTAAGACTGTTACAAACATCTGCACTAATTACCTGTAGGTCAGTGTTTCATCACTGAAATCGCCGAGGTAGGTAATGATGTTCTGAGCTCAATTTTGAGTGCTTCCTTTTGTAAACATATGGGGAGTGTAATTATTGGTTAACCTCAGCTGTTACACAAGATTGTTTTGGCATAGTCATTACCTGCCAGTGTGTGTGTGTGTGTCTGTGAGATGGTGGGTGCTATTGAGATGTTTTTATGAGCATGTCCAGGTTGTGCAAATTTAGGGAAAACAATCTCAAAACATTGTGAATTTTATGCTTAGGAGAGGTGCCAAAGTTTGTGGATCAATAAAGAATGAATGTGAATGACAGCAAACAAATTCAGGGAACAAATGCTAATTAAATGTAATTAACTCCATCTGCATGTGTAGACTGATGAGGAGACGGTAACGCAAGAAGAAGTAACGAAACGTCGACATATATTAACAGCTACAGAAACAAATGTCACGCAAAGGTTTTGACAAACCACAGCAAATGATACAGACAAATCTGTCTGTGTGAGAAGTGTCTGTGTCCACCAGTGGTTCAGAGGACCAGGGTAAAAACGTTCAGATTTGTATCCTCATGCTGCTGTATTAACATTAAATCTAATTAGTTTTACACCCACTTTAAACTTACCCAATGTTATAATATATTGAGTTATTTTAAAACTCATTAAGTTAATGACAAATCAAACATTGCTGAAATGAGTGGGATAACTACTGATAATTGTTTCAATTTTATTAAAATATGCAACCACTACTAATGCACATGTGCTGCTTATCTTGACAAACCAACTTTTCTATTTACATAAGATGGAAAACAATGCATAAATTTCCATTTTCTTTGCTATTTTTTGAAAATTCTGTTAATATTTGTAGTGCATTTGGAAGGAAACCTGATTTGTGCATTAGTGTTAATGAGTTTCAAATTACTTGTGAATAGTTTGTGAGAAAATAACAACTCACATTCACAACATAGCAGTCTGATAACTGTTATCATAACAGATCACTTGTCAGTAGATGAATTTTAATACTGCTATTATGTCTGGAAAACAGCCCAATTCAGACTTTATTTTAATTTGCAACTGACATTATGAGATGCGGCGTCAAAAACAGGGCATCAAAACAGGCTGGTTTTCTGTTAAATCGCCGCAATTATTGGTGCACCCTTTTCTCACGTCATGTATAACCACCCCCTCCTGGACAACATGTGCACCCCACACATTTGACAAACACATGGAATTGCACCTGACAAGGCTTTACATAACCACAGACAGCATCTGTCTTCGGAGGGGAGCCCACCTTCAACAGTAATCTGTAAGTCAATGTTTCCTTTGAATTGTTTAATTCCTGTGGAAGTCAGGCAGACTGTAAATTGTGCTTGTAGCCTGTGGGCATGCAGGCAGGGTACAGTAACATTGCTCTAGACAGCAGCTGTCTCCTCTTCCTATTTCATATGTCAGTTACCAAGCACTGTATCCAGCTTTCATTTTATGTGTGTCAAAACTACAATGGTTTTGCATTTCCTCAAAAGAGCTGGATGAAGTTTACATTATGCAGCAGAAGTTAAAAATATCAAGGGATTTTAACTCGATGTCATATCCTTTATGTAGACCAGCAATTACACTACATACGGTTCAAGCTAACATCATTCCTGTTTTCCTTTGTGCATTCCTGCATCTCCAGCACAAGATGATATTAAAGAAGTGTTGTGTGAAGTTATGTCTAAAACCACTATGTAGTGCACGGTGTAGAAAACATCTAACATACTTTCTTATGATGTAATGAACTATACTTTTGGTAGAAAATGAAGTAGGAGTGCTCAATCACGGTCCATTTTTCCTTTGACCTTCATTTCAGGTGGAGTCGATCACAGTTATGAGTCCCAAAAGCCACAAGGATAATCCAGGATAGGGGTTCAGACTTAATCTCTCGCCCCGGGACCAAGGCTCAAGAAAACATATTGCTTTTTTATAAGACGTTGACCGAGCAGACGTAGGCTTATTAGACATTTATAGGTCTTGATCATATAAATTAAATGGTCTGGTCCAGTTCTTAGGGAAACTGGGAACAGCAGATGTGTCATTAAAAAGAGTGTGTTACATATGGATAACGGTGCCTCTTTGCCTTTGTGGGGTGAAATACATTTTAAAGGTGGATGTGTTAAAAAGACTGTAATTTTAAATATCATTTCCTCTTAACACAGTTTTGTTGCCAGACTGTTATAATAACATATAGTTTATTTCTTTGTAGTCTTATAATTAATGCCGACTGGCTGCAGACTATAAACAGATTTGAGGGGAAAACATGCATTTTGACATTTGCCATTAAGAAGAGCGTATAGTAGAGAGATTGTTGGAGTCACGGCTACTTACCTCTCACAGCCATATTCAGTTCACTGTCGCAGCCACTCAAACGTCGAATTCTCTACAGCTTGTACAGATTTACTCATTAATTGTACCTTTGAAAACCTGGAAGATGGTTTCCAAAAAGTGGGACAGCCCTTCATGCATGCAGGAGTTCTTCATAGAAAAGTTTGACCTTCCGCTGATTCATTACATTTACCTTCGGGAGTCAAGTCTTTCCATAATTCCATGCTGCACATAGCAATGAAGCAAGTACATTTTAGCAAAAATATCCACTTATGTGGCGTTATACTGTCACAAACTGCAGTTTACATCTATATCTTCTCTGTATTAGCCGCCTCAGTAGTTTCTTAATCTTCTAAATCCATGTGGTGTTTTTTTTTTTTTTTCTTCCAGCATTCATCCTTTATGATTAAGTTATTCACAGATACCTCTTTAAGAAGCTGCTAAATCTGAGAGTTATTGCTTAACTCCGAAAGATCTACAACTATTTTTGTGGCAACTTTTTTAATGATTTTTTCTCTACATTTAACCTTTCCTGCATAGTATATATATCCATTTATTGTAGTATTATCCTCTGCATTTTGCATTTTTTTTCATGAAAATCAGGTCTTTTTCTGTTTTAAATTTACTGATTGTGCAGATGTTCATAAAGTGTCAAAATAAATCCAAGGGTTATTTTATGAATTCATAGAAAACTGAAGCTAAATGCACTTTTTCAGCATGTCTACAACCACTGCTGTTTGTCAAAGTACATATGTTGTATTAATTGCATAAAATGACAGCATTTTCATATTCAGTGTGGAACCTCTGAGTGACCAAGTGGGTCATATCTGATGCTGTTGAAAAGTTGAGAAACTACATTTTAAATTATTTATATGTACTAATAGGGTTAGTGGTTAAAAGGTTATTACACTTCTTAGATTAGCAGATGCTTTTGGTCACTGGCGGCTGTTTATGGCTTATGAGTGAAAACAATTCCACCAAATGTCATGAAAATCAATCATTTTTGCATAATTTGCTGAAGAAACACAATCTCCCTGGCAGAGATGTTTATACTTTACTTTTTTTACGTGTTATAATTGAATGTCCTCCGAGACACATTACAGAACACAGTGGAGGCTGCATGTACTGATCATATCTGTCAGATTCAGACTGATCATTACGTACAGATGATTATTATGACCAAGCCTTTAATTTGCAGAAATCTCAGTTTTGTTTGTGATAAGATGTTTTATGTACCTTGTGTTGTTGGTAATTACAAATAAATTCAAATAAATTCAGTATGTTGTTATAACTGTGACAAATTCATGATATAGTCTCTGTGTCTTGGGATTAGAAGCAGCACAGGTTTTTCCACAATCAGCTGCTCATTGTTATGGTTCAAAGGATTTGACATGAACACAGTATTAGTCTGATTGTTGCCTCCAGCCTCCCTGTGCAGTTTCTTGAATATGAAAAGCTGATGGAAATTATAAAATTGTCTTCCCACAGACTCATTTCCTTTTCATCACACATTATCCCACTTAACAAGGCAGGTCTAAGTCATAGGTGTGCATTTTAGTTCGTTTTCCATTAGAGGAACTAGATGCAGCATTTGCACTTTAAACTATTAATAGTTTAAAAATACCATTGGCGTGTTCAGAGTAAAGAGTTCTGAGATTATGCCAAAGATGTTAATGTATTAAACATGTGGACTGAATTAATTCACAGCCACGATCCAATGTGTCATGCGATTGTATGTGACCACTAGAGGGAGTAGTGAGTCACTCTGTCAGTGTCTCATGAGGATGAAAACTAAAACCAAGGCCGAGTTGATGATTAGAGCCAATTAGACACAACCTTGAGAGTCAATGAAAGGCACAAAATGATAAAATAGAAGCTGTTGTTGCTCTTGTTTTCACCACTGGACACCGCTCTGGAGACAAAGAATGAAGTTTGATGCTTAAAATGCAGTGTTTCCTCTAGACTGGTTAGTTTAATTATGAAGGTTATGAAGGTTATGAAGATCCATCCATCCATTTTCTGAACCGCTTATTCCTTGTGAGTTATGGGGGTGCCACAGTCTACCTATGGGCAAAGGCAGGGAGATTATCAATGTGTTAACTGACAGTTATAACTAAACTGACAGTTGTTACTTCATTGTAATTATGTAAAATTGACGACAAAAACTGTTTGGAAAATAGAGATGATTACAAATGGAGCTATAATGTAAACTATCAGCACATGAAGGTGAAAAGACGCTGTTATTTTGACAGTCAGTTTTTGTTTGAAGAGGAAAACACGATGAAACATGTAATCATATGTGTAAATAATGAGCATCGGACATCATCTGGTGAGTGATGTAGACTGTTGAGAAATAGCATTCATTTGTTGGTGGTTTTCATAGCTATGAGTGTGTTCTGGTACATGCCTTCCCCATACTGTTGATGGTTTGGAATGTCAATACTACATATAGCCCCTTTAAGAGAAAAATATTTCACAGCACACAGAGCACCAGCCTCAGGTAAGCAAAGACCCATAGCAGGCTAGTAAATGATTTAAACTGCATTTCAATAGGAATGATTCTGTTATAGACTTCTTTTCTATTAGCACAAGCGATTTCCTCAGTACTATATATGCCCTGAACCATGTATGGCATGGGATGCACAGTGGCATATCATCACGTCTGAATGGACTTCACTTACTAACAGGCCTCTGAACAGCATGATAATATGGTCTCCTTTTATGCACAGCACTATCAGTAAGATCTTAGGATTTTTCATCAGTTAGCCACAGCAATCGTCTTAGCCACCTGGCTTTGTCAGCTTTGTTCAATACAGAGACTGTGAAACCCATAAATGATCATCTCTGCCAACTCTCTTCTCTGTGTGAGTCATATGGACACCTTCCCTGAGCCCATGGCTGCTGGCGTAGCTCCCCATAGCTACATTATGGAGGCTGAAGAAAAGCTTAAGTGCTGTGTAATTGTCTGAATGACCTTATAAAGGTTAACCAGTGACTATCATGAAACATTTCTTAAGGCATGTATTTTTTTGACAAAAAATAATTTTATTATATTTCATCTACATGAAAAAAAATACAGAAAATACAAGGCTATCCTTTATTTAAATATGTCGCAGTAGGGTATGACTGACAGTTCACAGCTTTTTTAGCCTTTTAGGCATGAGTGGAACATGTCTGACATTTACACAGATGTAAAGTGAAGTTGAGCACCTAAGGGAGTAATGCGCCTCCTGACATATTTTTGCTTCAGTGTCCTTCCTGTTTCTCACATCTGTGTAAAAGGCATCTGTATGGTCTTATTGGTTGTGTTTTAGTGTTTCTGACCTTTCTCTGAAGGCCCATATTATGTCACTTAAATGACCATGCTGATACCAAATCAATAACTGGACTCAGTCATTAAAGGTGGTGTATGAGATCTTAGAAAAATGGTTCGAGCAAGCTACATTTTGAAAATGCACAATTCAAAAGTCCAAACCCCTTTCTTCAGACATTCCCCGAAACCACGCCTCCAGAATACTGGCATGCACAGTGTTTGTTCCCAAGGGTTCACAGCAACAATTTGCCTGGCTCCTGTTCGGGCTCCGGCTCGGATCCATGCATACCTCATTCAGTCTCCTCCAACACCCCCGCTCTTACAGAGCAGACCCAGATCATACCTATCTGACTAACGTTACATTTCCTAGTGATTTATGTTAGTGACAAAACAGTTTCCCGGTGAACTTTACATCCTAATATTGCCAATAGAGCTAGCCAAGCTCTGGCTCTGTTTTCTTTTCTTGTACCAGTGCTCCAAGCCTCTGAGAACGAGCGATTCATATACGAAGAGGGGTACGTGCAGAGGGGGGAGGGACAAATGGCAGTTGAGTTTGATTTCGAGTGGGTGCTCAAAATGATTGGATGGTGTATTTTCAGTCCTGTCTGTTCCACAGGTGACTACAGGTTTTCATTTTTATGTTCTAGCATTTAATTAATTGGTTGTAATCGGGGTGTGATGGGGATTTTAAGCAATATAGTAAAAAATGCTCCAGGAAAACATCTCGCCACCCACCTTTAACCTCTCGTTTCCAGTTCTTATTCTCCAGTAAGTTAGCAGCAGACAGGGTCATTAATAGATCTGAGCATTTTTGAGTCTTATCAATGACATTTGATAAGGTACTATGAGACTAAGAATGACACTGACAAACTGACTCATACTGTTTTTTGAGATGAGGATGTATTACTGCAGCTGACTGTGTAAAAACCATAATTGTGGACTATCAATAGTGCACGTCCATATTTGGGTAGACAATGAAAAGACATTTCAGCTCATCTGACCCAATTATTTTGATAAATGGCATAGTAGAGCAAAAATTGAAGAAGGGATTACTGTAATAGATGGTTTCTATCAATACACTAAACTGAAACCATCAATTTCACAGGTATTTAATAGAGCATAAATGGTGACGGTCTGATTTAAACAGACTGAGGGGACAACAAAAAGAATGTCTTCACTTTCAGAATTTCTCTCTGTCAAATGTCAAAGAAAAACCTGATTAAAAACAAGAAAGAAAAGCACCAAACACAATTTTCATTCAGCGCCAAGCTGAATGAAAAAATATATGAAGTGAAATGTCACACAAAAATAGTCTTACTTTTCACCACCTAGTAATTTCCTAAAATGCTATCCTAGGAAGTGCAAATTGAGCACTTTGATTAGTATAATTAATTAATGTTAATACTTAAAATTATACAAGCGTCACAGGGAATTGAGAAACGATTACAATATGAAAATAAACAATCCATCTTTGTGCAATTACACTGCGGCTATCAGAAAATAGAAACCCTAGTTTCCTGGTGACACATTCTCTGTAATGTCTAAAGTAGTCTGGAGGCTGACTGGTTTGTGTGCATATAAGAGCAACACCCCATTTGATTTTGGCCACGTGCCATCCAATTTAGTAGCTCTCCCTTTCCTTTCTGTATCTTTACTGCTACCATTAACTAATGGCAAAATGCTGCAATACATCAAACACCTTGTCAACATTTCAGCTACTGTTGTAAATCACTGTACAAGGTATATTCATTTAGTGAAAGAATAGTTTTCCCCATTCCTAATATGTATAACTGACTGCATTAATGCTACAATGTGGGAATCAAATTAAAAGAAATAGTTTGGCTTGGATCTCCTAATTATCTCAAACAAAGCTTGCTGTCCCAGAGATGACACCTTCAAATTGTGCTTTTTTGTTTCTCTTTGATTTGGATGCCATATCCTGACGCATGAAATTTCAGGTTGTTTTCTAATTATCTAAAAAATCCCTTATATTTGGCAGGATTTATGAAGTCTTCCAGCTGACTCAGTATAATTTCAGACTCTCTACACATTTGGTAGACTTCTCCCTTGCAAAGATTTTAAGGACTTTCAACAAGTCAAGAAAAACAACCCACCAATTTCTACTTTTAACTTCATTAATATATCGGACATCAAAGCAGATAAAATGTGTGTTACGCCCATTGAAAATCAGCCTGAGACTACCACAGAGATGCAATTATAGCCTTTTGCATTAGCACATATCCACAGGAATGAAGCAAATAATTAAGTCACTGGTGTGAGTGACTATCTTCCTCATGCTGTGTTATTTTGTCAGTTTGTTGCTAATGTTCTTTAAGAGACTCCTGCCCTGTCTACACTAATACTGATACTTTTCTAAATGGGTATTTTCCTCCCCCATCTTCTTTTTTTAATCATTCCACATGACCATTGCTTTACAAAATATCTGTCCACACTACAGCAATTACTACAAACTGGTAAAAAGACTTGGATGTAGATATCACTGGATGGAGCAAAGCAAATGCTCCATGCAGGTGACTTTGAGCAGCAATGACATAGTTTACCTTGTGTTGTGTTATTAAGGGTTGTGTTGTATTGTGAAAATGAATTCTTTATATTATATACCATATACACCATTACACTGGTACTAGTCTGTCTCCCAACTGTGTCTGTGCCAACTCTGATTTACTACATGTTATCCACAGACTTACACACTAACATCATCTCTATTTGATGTTTCAGGTGCAGATTAATTACACAAAACAAACACATGCAATTTGGGGTGTGATGTCACTGTTTTCATTATCTTCTTCATTCCCATCCACACATACACACCACTGGAAATCTGGAAAATGGCATTTATGGGGGAGCAAGAGCCCTGTTTTGCATATCCACATTAATGTGGATAAATCAATTAAATCAATGATATGTGTTGTAGTAGTGATGTAACACATGGTATAGAAGGAAACTTCACCAGCTATATACAGCAAAAGAAGGATCTCCATGACCTTAATGTTAAAGAATCATTATTTTCATCAGTCTCATTGGGTTGTTGCCCCATCCCTACCTCAAACCAACAAAAAGTCTGCTGCTTTACCAACAGATCCTATAAAGTACTGAAAATTAAAAACATTTAAAGCACTGTGAGAACAGGCTCAAGTGTAAATAATATATATAAATAAATAAAATCATAAATTGACCTTTTTTGTCTGCTCTGTAAAACCACATCAAGGCATCCTGATGATTGTGGTTTCTCTGGTCTTGATTAATACACAGGTTTTCAAAATGCTACTAAGTAGAAAAATGAAACAGATTCAGAGCAGCATATTGTCATATCTCACAGGATCCTGACAAAAGCTGTCGATATATTCAAAGTGAGAATAAGGTTGGAGGGGAACTCCCAGTCTGAGTCAAACGATGTGACAAACAGCCCAGGCTTACCGCCCAATGTCTGGCTTTCTGACGATATGACTGGAAGCTGAATTTAGCCAGGGCGCTTTTGCTAAATGGATAGAGTTTGGAGAGTACTTTGCTGTCACCACACACAGGTCACTTTAGTGTTTTCGCCTCAGTTCAGTGTACCGGGGTTAAGGCTCAGTTCATAAATAAGTGGTTTGGCCAAGCCAGTGGAGCTGTCCAGGGTACTGAAAGGGGAATTTAATCCTGACACGCTGAATTAGCATTTAACCTTTTGCTTAGTTGTGCATGGTCACTTCCTTTGTGTAGCCATGAGGAAAGGATGAGACAAGTGTACAAATATTTTACGACTAGATGAAAGGAAGTTTTGGAAAATAGATGAAAATACTTTTATAAATTGTGAAATTATTTCATTAAAATTCATAACGACCTCTGCCAAGGAAATGTTTGGTTTATCTGTCAGCAGGATTATGAAAAAAAAAAAAAGCTAACACACACTTACACGCACACATACAAAAACATCTGCTTTGTCTTGCATTATGAGACAATACTGTAGAAGTGTCTTAGACCATCAGTTTGTTTGTCAATTTAAGGCTGTAATGTCCACACATGCATTTTGCTGTCTCCTTATTTTTATATA
>JAPQRP010000008.1:8049046-8067525 GCA_037367295.1 Apogon hyalosoma
ATAAGATAAGATAAGATAAGATAAGATAAGATAAGATAAGATAAGATAAGATAAGACTTTATTGATCCCACCATGGGCAAATTTCACAGTTGACAGCTGCAACATACAACACACAAGTGCAAAGAAAAAGACAGGTAGAAAACAACCACAAGTGAGAAATGAAATATAAAAGAAAATGAGAAATGTGGTATTTATATAAACAGAGAATTAGAATTAAACATTTTTTAGTATGTACATATTCACATTGTGACTGCACATGTACATGGTGTGGTCTGGGGGTGGGTTATACTGTGAACTGTGAATTCACTGTGAATTTTGAGTGATAAGCCATATTTTCATCATCATCAAGAAAGAGAAGGAGAGAATATGAAAAGTCAATAGCAAATACAAAGGTAAACACTTTCTTAGATGCTATGATATTTTCACATTTAATTTATTGTGTTATTGCATCCACTCCTGTCAAGCCTCTGATGATGACAAACAGTTTAGCGAGACCACAGAAATGAAGTAAGTTACCTTTTGAGCAGGACATTAAATTTGCTAATCACTAATTCATCCAGAAATCCCTGCATATACAGACTCCTCATGAGCTCAGTCACGCCATTGTTCCTCTTAAACCTATTTGCATGGAAGTAGTGTTATCTATGAACCCTTGGTAATTTGTAATTAATGCGGAGGTCGTCTGTGGTCTTAATCGTGTGCGAATCATCCATGTTTGTAATTTGTAAAGTAAAAATACATTGTAAATGACATACCCCGTTCCAATAAACACAGAGATTCAATGATAATAATGTCCCATATGAATCGACATCACTGTAATTTGGTGGGATTTACAACCCTTTTTGTTGGATCCACACATTTATTCAGCCTATTTCCAGGTCAAGGATAGTAGAGTCTGCACTGGCGATGATAAATCGAAGGTTTAAAAGTGTAAAAGTGTAAATCCAGGAGGTCAATTTCATGATATAATAAGGATGTTCACTGAAAGAGCAAACTTCAGTCTTTCAGAAGAGGTGAGGTGATAGATGTCAAGCATGACAGCTACAGTAGAAACACTTTTCTGTCTTTTAACAGTTATCAGTTATCCATGTTGAACCTGCCCTTGACATCAGAAACATGGAATAATGTCATTTAACTCCAGTAAAACACAGATATGGCTTATCCAGTATGAATGCACCTCATGAAACACAGATGTGAGGGTTCATTTTTCGGATCAGCAGGGGTTCACAGGTTATATTAGTCCCATGGGAATAGGGCTTTAGTGAGTCTTAGGCTCTGTAACATGAGGATCATCCAACGGGAACTATAAGGTGTCTTTACTTAAATCCTCATTTGGATAAAGTGCTTTCTCTGTTCGTGGAATCAATATGCAGGTCTCTGCCTTCAGAACTCAAACTGGGAACAAAGCAGGAACTGTTATATTGTCATGAATAATGAACTCTTAGTTATTGGAATTAAACTTATATTATTGTGATAGTGCATATATTTTATACTATTGTTGAATTTTATATACTTTAAAAGTAGCTGGGTATTGGAAATGCAAATTAGCCTAGGCCAGGAGTCTACAACTCATGGCTCCTGGGCCAAATGTGGCTCTTTAGCCTCTTGTTATGGCTCCCTGTGGTTCTGTCAAAAAACATAAGGAACATGTTGAAATTAACTGAATTAAACAATATTTTTAACATTGTTGTAGGCCTAAATCTATTCTGACATTGTCCATCTGCAAAAACGTGCATATACTTTTTTTTTTTTTATCATATCAGCCAAGGTGTATATCAATGCTATGTTTCTTTTTTTTTTTTGCAATAGTTACTGCCACAGTACTGTGGCATGAAAAATTGGTTTGTCTATTTCTGCAGAGCCAATCAAATGCTAGTATTTGCTTTAGAGCCAATCATGGATACTGTTCCATGAAGTCATTAGTCTCTTGTTGCCACAGTACTATGGTGATATATCGCATATACTTCAGTGCATCCTTTTGTGCATTTTGCTTCTACAGTACTGTCACAATTGATGAAAGAAACGTCAAATTAGTGACAGTATACAGTATAGAATAGGAAATATTGTTCTAAATGCTCTGTGTGTTGTTTTATGGTGTTCCTTGCTCTGTGCAGTCAGTGAGGCTGGAGAAGGAGAGTGGAGCTACATGTTAGATGCCGCAGTGTGCCATGTGATTTCTCAGTTCTGTGTCAGTTCAGTATCAGTTAAGTGTCAGTTCAGTGTACTGAGTGCTGTGCTCCGAATTCTGCAATCTGAACGTCATCCCAGTGGCTGATTTATATCAATGACAGATTTACTTACCGGCGCCCAAGGCAAGACAAACTGATATTCCGTGACAGTATTGTGTCAGTAGCCTCTTCGTTTTTTTTGTTTGTTTTTTTTTGACCAAATTTAATAAGACATACTTGTTTTTCATTTGTTCATAGTTTGTCTGTTTCAAAGTAAGCCTATTAACATGAAAGTGGAGGTTTTGGAGGTTTTTCTCCATTTATACAATGTTACATTAACCCATAAAGACCCAAACATCCACCAGTGACCAAAACCATCTACTGATCTAAACTGTTTAATATCTGTTGATCTACTAATCCTACCAATACATGTAAATAATTGGTGTAAAATGCAGTTTGTCATCTTTTCATGGACATCAAATATGATCCATTTGGACGTTCAGAGGCTCCATAGTGAATGCAGAAACACCGTCATCTTCTACAAAATTGATTCACCAGTAAAACCCATGGAGTTGGATCAATGACAGTGGATGGAAACACTTGGATTATGTTCAGTTAACGATATATTTGCCGGACTTTTTCTTAATTTTTTTTTCTGGTTCTGAAATGACAACCCTCAAGTTTAATCTGAGTGTTTATGAACATCTACATGAGCAGTAAATTCAGTATAGGAAAATAATAGATTGTCAAGGAAAAATTGCAAAATACAAAGGATAATATTTTAATAAATGATGATAAATCACTTCAGAAAGGTTAAATAAAGAGAAAACTAATTTTGGAACTGCCACAAAACTAGCTCTGAGTCTTTATGGGTGAAAAACAGTAAAAAAAAACCTTGAAAGTTTTCCTTATTATAGTCGTATCATATCATAAATGCACCAAACTTTCCATTATTATAATGAAAAAGCAAAGTAAAATAATAAACTAATCACAAATAGGCTACTTCACGACAGCCTCTCATGGTAAAATGTTGACGGGTTTAGATATTTTTCTCATGGCTCCAGACAGATTTCTATCTTCTTTTTTTAAGTCCAAAATGGCTCTTTAGATTGTAAAGCTTGCCGACTGCTGGCCTAGGCTATATATATATATATATAATACTTTGATCTGTGGCAAGAATTAATGCTACATACGTGTCCCTATACAAATAAACATTCAATAAATAAATGCATCCACACTGGATATTTGATGTCTCAGCTGACTTCTGTGTTATTTTTCACAAGTCATATCATCATGACATTATTGAAAATTATAACTTTGTGGATTTTCCTCATAACACTGTGTTTTCCCACAAAACATCATAATGCATTGCGCTGTACAGGAATTCCATGGCTGTGTTCAGTAGAAAGTTGTTCTGAAATAATCTTGTCAGTGTGATTGACAGTCTGTTTGTAGCTGGTAGGGTGCCATCGTACTTTCTCATCTAGAACCTTTGACCTCATTCAGTGTATCTGCATATGCACAAACTAAATCTTTCTAGTGGTGTATGAGCTGGACTAAATCTTGCAGCAGGTCTCAGAGGCCCGGCTTCGACAGTTGATGCACATCTTACACATACGCTGGTGAACTCTGTGTTCCTGTATCTCTCTCATTCATACACATCCATAAACAAACTCCTACTTTTCACTCTATTTCACTGCCGTTTTCTCGCTCTCTCTTCCCCCTTCTCTTTGTCGCTTTCTCTCAATTCCCGCCTCACTCTCTGGTCATTGTACTACAAAGCCCCATTCTCTGCATGCTCAGCAGAAGAAAAAAACCTTTACTTTTTTCCTTTGCTACCAGTTCATTTTTGATAGATTGTTCATTCACTTTCTTCTATGTTCAATGAATAATAAAAAGACCTGCCAGGCTCACACTCTCTTCTAAATTAAGACACTGTCCCTTATACATTGTTCCTCAGATACATATGTAATGCCGATAATGATATATTCATGACCTATATATGAATTCATTATTCATTTGATTTGATTTTATATTTGTCTTACAATTTAAAGCAGTGTAGGTAGAGGTAAAACATTGCTACTGAAGAGGCACTTTTAAGACAGTGATGCATTATTTGATCATTTGAGTTTCTATTTAATACAAATGATAACGTACGGGCTAGTGGTTTCAACAAGCCATGTATTGCAAAGCAGCTTTCTGTACTCACAAACCAGACACAACTCATGTATTTCACAGCATAGGCAAAAGAAAGAAGGTGACGTAGGCCCACATCCTGTTAAGAGTCATTTAAAACAAGATTCATCAGAGCTGTCTTTGCATAAGAGACAAGAGGGAACTATGTTTATGCAATTTTAATATGCCTATGTTTCACGGTTTACTTAGAGTGTATAGCCATGTAAAATGTAATGATACTTCAAACCTAACTAAGCATTAAGCCTATGATCTGGATAGTCAAGTATACAGTAAAAAGCACAGTAAAATCTGAATTGAGAGCATCCAAAGTGTGCCTATTCATACAACTTCTCCAAATTACAACAGCTTTCAATTTCCTGTGGATAGTAATTGATGTGGTCCAGTGTGACTTTTTGTCACAAGCTGCCAGTTTGTCCTCAATTCATAATAAATTACATAATCCAAGGGGCGCTGAATGATGCTCACCTGTTCCTGTTCTGGCCATGTCAACTTTTCTCTGTTGGCAGTTAGTCTAAATAGTGTTATGTCAAGCACAAAGGAACACAAACAGAAGCTGATTATTGTCAATCAACTGAAATTATAGTATCTATGATTAAATAAATGTATCTTGCAAAAATCATCAATATATCTTAGTATCTTGCTGATGCCAGTACACTTGGGAAAATGTGAATCAGCATTTTTTTTTTTTTTTCACTTCAAGCACTGTGCATGTTATTTCCCAATGGCTTAAAGCTGCAGGAGGTGGAAATTAGGAGGAAAACACCAGAATTTAAAACTGCACATCTTCCCTCTGCAGCTTTCATCTCTTGGTCCAAGCCACAAAAGTAAATATAAATATAGATGACCTGATGTGATTTAACGCCACTGTGGAAAAGTAAAGCTGCAATGAGGCACAGCATAGAGCAGTAGAGTTGTGTAGATAGGTAGAACGTTAAGAATCAAGTAATCAGTAATTAAAGCTGGGAATCATATATTTTATCCCATGCCTTACCAAAAAAACACCTGTGATTAGCCATTTACACTGAAAATCTACCCATTGATCTGTGATCTTTATGTCTACAGTCTCCAAGTACAATCCTATGGAGCTGGTGTAAAAGTCTTGTTTCCTCTTAGACCACTTGAATAACCATATGCTGAATGGTAATTATGGAACTTTTTGCCCCGTGATAGGAAAAAAATCACACATTGGAAATTTAATCAGGAGTTGTATAAATAAACAGCCTCCATTGCAATGTAAAGTCATAATTTTTTCAACAATATAATCTAACCATCATATCCTCTGGTGCTTTCTTTAATGTCCCCATATTGAAGTGAATAAAAAGAAGAGATGAGGCTTCATCTCCGCCCAGCATTTCTGCTGACTTTGTCTTTAATGTTGCTATAATGATACAGAAACATTAAATTATAACAATAACTCTGGCCAGCCTTCCTGCTTATGCTTTTTCAAGCTCACACCTCAGCCAAGTGAAAACTGAATCCGTCTTTGTAGTGATGGGATGCTGTTCTCATTCCTCTGTGGACTTTTGCCCTGAAGGTCATGCATTAGACACTTTAACAGCTCTTCTTGCTGCTTGATATATCCTGTCTTTCAGGTCAATCCGAAGCTCAACATTTAGATGTAACCACTATTGTCATTTGTTGTTCAGATGCAGCTCTTCTTTTCCTCTTCTGGAGGTCTTTCTCAGGCTGTAAGCGTCACTGCATCTCTTCTATTCCAGGTGACATGCTGAGGCAAGTAAGCTCAGCTAAACAAGCAAATGGAGTCTATTTTTGCCAGCACAATGTTCAGCCAACAATACGCAACCTACCGTTAAATGCGACTGCCAAGACACCCAAGTCACTATAAAAAGTGCAAAATCATGTTTAATTAACCATTAGAAATACATCTGAGTGCCTCCAGAGGTGTTCTTAAACAGGCTGAACCCTAAACCTTCTTGATGTTAATACTAAACAAAGTGATCTCCTTCAGCATTCACATTCCTTCTTTTAAAAAAAAAATTCTACAACATAGAATTAGGGCAATTATCATAGGTTTAATGTGGATGAAAAACACTGGAATCAGTGAGGCGCACATCATGTTTTCAGCATGCTGATGCTGAATCTATCTGACCACTTATTTTTTTAAGAATTCACTCAAGAACCTCTCCTGGCATTTGTACCATTCCTACATATACATACTTATGTAAAAGTGGAAATGATGTGCATTTCAATGCTGCCATATTTTACATTTTCCCTCTTTTTCTTGCTCTGTCTGAGCGAGGCTTATTTTAGGTGTTGTCGCTTTGAGCCTAATGAAATCAACCAAACATCACAACTGCAGGCCATGCCTTTCAGAGGATGCTCGCATTATGAGTAATTAATCTGAAAGTGCTATGATTAATCCTGCTACTTTACCCCCTGGGGCAAGACTGGATGTCTGTGAAAAATCTTCTCTCACAAATCCTCCTGAGAACAAGCGGTGCACATTTAGGTTCCTTAAGTCTTTAAAACGCCCTGCACATCTTCTCACATCATGTCATTTGCAAGTTTGCTTGTGTTTGTGATTCTTCTACAAAGAAATGTGAAAATTATCTACTCGTAGTTTATATATTATGTCAGTTCGCTGAGAACCGGCGAATGGCTCTATATGTGAAATAGAAAAGGTTTGAAATAGCCTGTAGGAAGATATGAAAATGCAAATCAGAGTTTTATTGGACTGCAACTGCAGAAATAGGATATAAGTATATATAAATGCCAGTCATTCTGTTATTAAAGTACAAAAGAATCAAGTGGAATTCCATGAAAATGACTCTGGAATATATCATTGCATATGAAGGATATATACCTGTTTGAGACGTTCGAATGAATTTGTTAGGTTTGTATTAATAGAAGTGTGGGATGCCCACCTTATTAAATAACCAAGGACAACACAAGGTTACAATCACTGCTGCTGAACTCATCCTCCCTGTTCCTGTTGTCCAGATAGCATGGCTTTCATCATGTTGAGCAACCCTCGAGCACATAAATTGATTAATGCAAGCCTTTCATTCTAGACAGCTCTTGCCAAGATATGATCACTGCCGTGGAAGATGCTCATATGCTGGAAAGCCTGACAGTCTGAGTTTCTGGCTATAAATCATCCACTCAAACTTCTTTTACCCAGTCCTCACAGTTACTGGAAAGGGAAATAACATTTTCATTTGGACACAATTGCCAAAAAATTAATATAATTGGTCTTGGCTGCCCTTAGATGCCGGCTGTGTGTAAGTTAGACTGGCTGAAGCCTTGACAGCAGAAATGACTTTTCTGCCGGCGTCATCTGAGGATTATTCTCAATGCTTGTCATTTTGTTTCCACACCACACAGTCATTACTGTTAATGTGTCCACATGTATAGGCAGGCAGTGCTTCGTATTTGCACTATTGTCTGTATGATTAAGCTGGCAAGCAATTTCAAGATTTACTGAGAACCTACAGAAGAGGAGAGACATAAAGGAATTAAAGCTCTCTCTCTCGTGCTGTGAGTCAGATTGGATGAATTTTGGGGGGGGGTCCACACTTAAATAGGCTTCAGTTTATTTATGTGTGTTCATGTTACCAGCAGATGAATGTCTACATGCTGTTAGGGCACTTGCCATTCCAGAGTGTTATGTACCCACCCCTCCTCTGTTCTTTTTGTTCAATCAGCCTCGCTCCCCCACACACCCCACCCCCTACCCTGCTTGAGTAATGGCCTGCGTCGACTTCTTGTCACTGTGAGAGGTGGTGCTGCATGGCTTGCCTCTGTCCTCCTGTTTCCATGCGTGTCCTTTCAAGCGACTAGGCAATCCCAGCTGATATCTCTATCGACCGTGATTTAGCTGATATAGCCGCAGTCTCTCTTCCTCTCTCCCTTTACCGCTTCCCTGCAATTTCTCTCCCTCTCTCTCTTGTTTCTCCTACTATCTTCAATTCCTCCCATAACTCCCCACTTTGTCTTTCCTTTTCTAATAACGTGTTATCCTCTCAAGTGTCAATATATTCCAATTCATCCTACCATCACATTTCCCCACCCGAAAATCCCTTGCAGTTCTGAAACTGTCAGAATACCTCTGAACTCGGATCAGTCATTGCTACGAATAAGTTCTGCATGGTTAAGCAGCATGAGAGCAGAGAGCTACTGAGCTCTTTAATAGAGGAGTGACTTGTATACAGATATAAGGTGAACACGCCAGGCAAAGGGATTAGAGGAGATTGATTTGGAGTGTAAAAACAGAGAAGGTTTCACAATGCAATGCTGAGAAAAAGGACTGAATTTTGATGAAAGCTCATGATTTCTTTAAAGTGGAGCACATACCATGAAGGTTTTTCACTTGATCCTGGTGAGCAGTATTCATCATTTTGACAGCTATTCATCTCCCTCTCATGTATGTCTATTGTAGCTCTTTATGTTAAGAAGACGCCTATACCAATACCCCTGTGTTCATTCTGTAAGAGCTCTGACAGCTCACCTAAATCAGGCTCCTCCTCTGCAGTATGAGTCCTACGTGTTACTGCCAGGACCTGCAAGCTAGTGCGCTGTGAATCTGTAGCATGTATTTATTCACACAACCCATTTTCTTGCTTCACTATTTCCCTGCGTGTTTGCGCTGTGGCTGCCTGTTTTCTCTTTCGCTGTCTCTTCCTGTCTCTCCCTCCCTCCCTCCTGCTATCGCTCACCCACCCTTTCGTCCCCCTCCTCACTCATTTGCTCACAGACTCTCTTTTCTCAGATGCACACACACGCACACAAACACACACACACACACACACACACACAGAGGCACATGCTGTGCCTCGCTGGATCACAGCCTCTGACTACAGTATGCCTTCAGAAGAGCTCCTTTATTCCGCGTTCATTAGACCAACACTTCAAGCCAAGGTGATTTTTGTGGGGGTCCAAGGCTGTCCTGGAATTCTACCCATCCGGGATTCATTATAATACGTCGGTGCTTTTAATTAGCATAATTTTCGCTGCAGCAGTCCAAGGCAATATCTCAGCCTCTGCCATCCGAGCAATCTCATCCGAGGAGAATCACCTGCCCTCCTCCAGAGACAAACACACGCAGCTGTCACGTTAACTGTCCTCACTGAGAGGCAGTACAGCAGATCCGGACAAGGTAACAGGAGAGGATAAAGGAAAAAGGAGCAGCAGTGAGGGGAATGCAGCAGTAGTCTTTACTGCATGAGACTGAGCAGGTGGAGCGTGAGCGAAGGATCATACACCCTACTGAAATAGACACACTTGTGCTACCGTTGCATTCTGCTAGATCTCGGCTTCACCAGAGGTTACCGTTTACTGGATTTGCTGCGTCTGTGAGAGTGAAAGAGAAGCTGCTGAGAAATTATTTATTTATTTCCTTGGATTTTCTCCTTTACCGCGCTGCTGCAGATACTGCTCCCTCTCTTCCTCTCCCTCTCTCTCCCCCTCCCTGTCTCTGTTCTCTCATTTTCTCTGGCTAAAGGGAACAAAAGCGCTGGTTTCTGCATCACCATTCATCGCTTAATCTACACTTGAGCTTATTTTTATCTCCTTGTTCTTTTTTGCTTAATGAAATGATCCAGTTTCCCACGGATGTGTGTTACGTCTTCTGCTGCTGTGGAGGGGCACTCTTCTTAGTGGGCAGGCTCAGCTGCCCTCGAGCTCTACCTGTGGGCGATGGAGACTCTTATCAGAATTCTTGTCACACGAAGCTCTGTCCTGCCACTTTTCTGTCCTAAATATCATGGTTGAGCAACATGCCTGTTTGATATTTCTACTGGATTCATCTCCATTCTTTGTTTGGATGCATATATTTTTTGTTTTTTCGGATAAACTCTGCTCAGTTTCTCAAGATTAATTTTACTGATGTTTTGATACCAGGGTCTATTGGTGTCTGTTCTGCACAGTACATTTTTTTGATCATGTCAAAATGTTGACCGTAAATACATAGGGTGTTTGCTGTCCAGTTTTAAAAGTAATTGGAATTTGACTGGCTTCATAAAATCTTTTTTTTTTTTGATTTTTTTTCTTTCTCTCTCAAATTCAGAGGATATTTTTTAATTATCTGCCTGCTTCTGAATCAAACGAAGGCATCAGGAGGGAAATGGGCCCAGATTGCCACTGAGATGCCCTGTGGTCTTCAAGTGGAACCTCAACAGACCAAAGCCGGGCTAAGTTGCCTGTCCAGGGCCCATGTGGATCTAATATACATGGGTAGACTCCTTACAGCCACCCCTGTGCTTGGACAGCGAAGCAGCTGGTCAGGCTTTAGCCTAGGCATGGGCTTAAGTTATTGTTCAAGACTAGCCTTCTGGTTCGCCTTGCTTACTATACTCCCAATTCAGACTGGAACAGCACGTGTGTCCTCTAGTCTCAGTACCACACATCATGTCCACCATTTCCACAATAAGCATGGCACTGTACCTATTGCCATCAACAGGATGCCTTTCCTCACCAGGGGAGGACATGGTAAGGCATTCTCCTTTCAGATTTTCAGTGTGTTGATTTTTTTGTTCTGTTAATAGATCCATAACTGCTGATTTCACTCAGTTTTGTAGAAATGAGTTGAAATGGGTTCATCCATGTTTGTATTTTTTTTGTACTAACTATAGCTGTGCTGCAGCTTCATGCATCATTAAACTCCTTTATCTGCCCATCAGTATCAATAGTGGCTGCCCTTTCCCCATGTTGATTTCTACAATGCTACAGCGTCAGTATCAGCTGTGTCTGTTGTGTTGACAACACACATCGATGGTGTGATGAATTGTCACAGCAAACCTTTCTATTCCTCTCTGTGAGATTCACTGTCTATTAAACAGTGTGATGCACTAGTTTTGCGTAAAAGGTTGCTCTGCTGGGTTGGTCTTCCATGGCTGCTTTGACAGAAAGCAGTCATTGTGGGATTTATAGCAACATTTTTTACAATTTGATATTAAATCTGTTTGAGTGTTCAATGCTGCAGGAGTTCATAAGACACATATAACGTGCATTCAAGTGATTGTTGACCTGTCCTCTGTAATCTACATCCGACTGGGTGTTACTTAAATTGGCTCTTTCAAAAGCACTGACACCAGTCATTTCTCCCTTTTACATTACACTTGGATTTTCAGTCCTAAGATTCACTTTTATGTTCTATAAAAAGAGACCAGATAGATTTGTAGTGTTTTTCATCGCAGTACTTTTCTGAAGGGGCAAAAAATGTGATGAATTACATCTGTGCTATTACAGCCATATCATTCTGGACCAGGCTTTTACCGGCATAGCACAGCCTGCGATCAAACAGTGCTCATAAAAAACACTTCAAAGAACTCAGTGATAAATTTTCAATTACCTTTATTGTAGATATTGTACTGTGGTGTAGGTAGACCTCAACTATATGCTTCAGAACAGGGAATTATGTAGCTATTCACAAGTCGTGTCACAGTAATGCACAGTGTAGAAGTGATATCCAAACGAGTGTTAGTATTAATTGGTGTGTAGGTCATTTAAGTTGAGGAGATCGAATGGGTTCTGTAGCATTTTTTCTAAAAGCTTAAATATGGCCATTAAAAAAATGCCACAAGTGTCACAGTGATGAAACGTAAGCTGTAATTTTTTGGACACTTGCTTTATTCTAACAGATTTGCATGTGTGTGTCAAGGCTAGTCAAAGACTTCTGGGGGCTCCAGGGCTACGGCTATTTTTAGGCCACTTACCCTGCTGCAATGCCTCATGCTCATCGTCCTAAACACAGGTTATTGCATGTATTGTTACAGTAAACAGGTATAGGTCAAGCTCCTGGCTTATTTGGTGGTAAATAATCAAAACAAAATCACTACAAGGCTTCATTATAAAATAGCATGATGTACCAGATTGCCTATTAGTTATAAAACCATTTGTTGTAAATACCCAGATGATTAAAAAAAAAAGATATAGTTTAATAAAAATACATGCAAGAATTGGTGTGCTGTATATGAAAATTAATATGTCTTCCTTAATTCCTACAAAAGGTTTAATGTTATGTCCAGAATTTTGTCTAATTTTTGCTTTTGCATTATATAAATTGTAGAAAAGAACAGAAGTCTAAAAGGCCTTGTTTCTTGGAGAGAAGTCTAGTCTTATGTCTTCCAATAAAAAAAACTATCTTGTCATGGAAGATTCAATAACAATCTTAAACAAAAATCCACTTTCTATTCCAGTTGATAAACTAAAACAACTTCTCAGTTCAAGAATATTAAGACATCTTAAATAAATGTGTTTTAGTAGTTTACTATATGCAATTTACTTCATTTTTGGTCTTTTTAAAATGCTTTTCTTAGATTAATCTTTCTCTTGCTAGACTTTTATACTTATTTTATAAATTTGAACCAAACAAAATTGGCTTATACCATTGGCAGATGTTATATTTTTGCTTAATACAAGTTTGATTATACCTTTTTATATTATTTGCTTTCTTCTTTTTTTGGCAGTATGTATGAATTATGCCAGCCTTAGCTTCATATTCAGCTAATGATCACAGTTGTCTTATAAAAATCTTGACAGACTATCCAATTAGGAGATCTGTTTTCTTCAGAACATGTACTAAAAAAGCTTCCAATTCACTTTATATTTTTTTGATTTTGAGACATTTGCTGTTTCTCGAAAGCAATTTAACAGCATAATAGAAATATAGCTAGAGTAGCAAAATACATCAATTTAATTACTTCCATGTTGTTACCAGAGGAATTTTAGTTTCCAGTGTAGATTTTATCTGGCTTGTTTAATTTAGATAGAGCCTGAAATTACCAGATAGCTAATTGCCAAATGTATTGCTTATTATTATTTCAGAATAAGGTTGCATGTTATAAAAACCTGCATGTTTTCAGTCAGTGTTGGTTTGTACAACCAAGTATCACATCTGGCCTGTCATAAATAAGAAATGATGTATGCATGTGACAAACAAGATACGCTACGCTAGTAGATAGAGGATGCTATTAGAGAAACGTCATGAATGTTAACCCACTGAGTGATTGAAGGGTTTATTCCCAACTTGAGATATTATGCAAGTTATGTGCTTGCAAATTTCTTCAGCATGTAGTCGTGATAACCCAAAGGTTTCTGCTTTTGTATAACTATTCTAAAGTAGTTATAAGTGTCCTTCATGGAAACAGTGATTTTCAAGGGTTTTTCAGGGTCTTGTTTAACAAACTCTGAATCCACTACACTGTGAGAAAACAGGCCATACTATGACCCCCAGTGTGAAAGACCTTGTATGCTCTCAACTGGAATGCAAGACGGATTGCACTGTCAATGACCCCACATCCTGTTCCCAACACGCTAGCATATTCAACACAGTGAGTGAAAATCTGCTGCAGTCCATTTTCTAAAGCTCCTGTGATATTGTAAGAACTGTCTGACTGTGGCAAGCCAAAGAGCAGCTAAAGCTTCTGGAGCAATATCTTAGCTTGAGGAAATGCTGTAGTGAGCTCCTTTCAGCGATGATATCTTCCAGCACAATTTTAGACTCAAGTTAACCAAGAAGTGTGTATATAAATCCTGAGATCAATGTGTTGATGTAAAAATGTTTTTTTTTCCGGTGCCTCCACTATAAGCAGATGTGGCATAAGTTCATTTTTTGCTGGAGGAGCTGCTGAAAGGCGAAGCAAATGGACAGGGGCATCGAAAGGTCCATCAGAGAGGGCTCCATTTTCTCCAGGTCACATATTACATTACCCTCAAGGATGATAGTGAAGCAGGAGTCTGCACAAATGCACACAGTGTCCATACACAAACACAAGCTATAAAAACAAACCGTTCAATTGTTCTGGCAAAAACCGCTCTTTTCAGTTTCACAGAATAGCTGTTTTTGTTTATGTTCCCCTGCTGAATTTTGCATTAGCTAATATGTACAAATACATTTGGGTCAGGTCAAGCGGTGACAAAGTTACATGTGTACATATAAAACCCATATCAATGTGTGTTACATATTTCATTAGGTACTTGTAAGTACTTAAATATAGTAAGGATGATGATTGCATAAAATACAATTTTTGACCAAAAATATTATAAAATGTGCTCGGTAACAGTTTCATGAAACTGTCACTGATTTTAAGAAGATTTATGCCAAAGTGCTTAACATGTGGTTCCCACAGGAAATTCACTTAAATTTGACTATGATGTGTTTAATAACATATTAAGCTACACTGACGTCAAAATTTAGGAAAATGTATTGGAAGCTTTTGGACTTGTTGACACAGATTTAAAGTAACACAGTTTCAATGGGTATAGTGACATAGTTTCAATTCTTGATCCTATTATGATGTAAGGACCAACGTCCCTAGAAAACAAGTCAAATATTTTTAATACAAGCATTTATTATACATCACAATAATAAGCTAACAAATGAGTGCTTCAGAATAGGATAAGAGAAACTTTGATTTTGTTCATAGATGTACGTGTTCCCTTGACCTGACCCATATATATTTTGGTGGAATAAAGCAAACTGCCAAGCTGTGAAAGAATAAAACCACAAGACATAGACCAAGGTGACGAATGCTTTGCAAGATCTGCAGCAAAGTAAAATATACAGGACAGCAAAAGCCCAAACAGAAGAGAATAAAGTATTTTCTGTAACGGATAAACAACAAACGCAGGCACAATAGAAAACGCCAGGACTGCAGTCCTTGTAAAATGACAATATCACACATTGAACCAGCTTAAATTTCTATGTATATGAATTGGTTTGTACCTCAGTGCTATTGAATTGGACGTAAAGCTTGTTTTACAAAAAGGGAATGAATCAGAAAAGCATTATTATCCTTTGCAAGTCAGTGGCTTAGGTAATAAATACATACAGGATATAAAAGACGTAAAAGATGAGGTATTAAGGATTGGTTGTAAAAACTGTCTGAAAAGTAGTTTAAAAATCACAGGATCCTTGGAAATATGCATCTGTTTTTGCTCATATACTCACAGTTGTTTAAATCTGAAGGTTACGTTGTGTTTTTTAATATATTAACTGGATATGTTAGAGTGAAAGCAGCCTGGCCTTTAGTGTGGTTACAGACGGTAATGTTTTGTACATTATTGAAAACCTCTGCTTATGCTATTTCTGACATTATATTCAGAATTTAAATGGAGTCCATCCATCAACTGAAGCTGTAACAGAAACCGGTCTGCTGCAGATATAGTTCTGTACTCAACAGATCTAACCTACATTAATACTGACAATATGCATCCCTTCTACAGAGGAAAAAAGCCTACATTAAAGTATAGCTTTCTTTTGAACAATTCGGCAGAAGTGGTCCATCAAGAAAAACACTGGTTGACAAAATGTAGGTGCAATAAAAAAAAAAAAAAAAAAAGCCTTTGGTTCTTTTAGTGCAGCAAATACTCAAAATTGCTATAACCTGCTTCCCACAGGGTGAAAACCTAATGCAAGCTTTTTTGTTTTCATTATGGGTGTATTTGCAACTAAAACGTTGCATGTTGTTGCATGTAATCCAATCCAAATTTACAGATTATAGTCAAATAATAAACTTTTTCTTCAATAGCTAATTCTCATAAAATTGGTGACCCTGAATTAAATGTTTATTTCATTATACAACTTTTCATAATGAAAATTAATAATAACTGAGATGATCATAGGACAATAGCACAAATATATTTTCCTGTGATGTATCTGAAAAGCTAAAAGGACGAAGGCCATACATTCAGTATGTGGCACAGAGATAACCCTGGGCATTATACTCTTGCCATAAAAGCTATTCTGTTCCATTTATCAGAAATTTGTGACTTTAGCTATAGAAAGAGGTATTGACGCTGCGTTTGATTGGTTACATTCCCTCCATGACTCAAATCGTATGGATGTTGAAAGAGAGAGAACGTTAACATTGTTATGGCAGAAAGGGGGTCGTTTGAGGCACTCTGGGTTGCAGATGTGCAATTTTAGAACTGACAGCCTGCATATATCGCTCAAACAGAGGAGCAGAAAAAGCAGATCAGCCATAACACATTAGAACGCTGAATGCTAGAATGCTGGCTTAAAGTGCAGTTATTTAAGATTCATAAGGTTTTTACTGCTGCTTTTAATTGGTTAGATTTAACCCATAAAGACCCAGTGATACTTTTGTGGCAGTTCCCAAATGGATTTTTCTCCATATTTAACCTTTCTTAAGTGGTTTATTAGCATTTATTATAATATTAACCTCTGTGTTTTGCAGTTTTTTAGTGAAAATCAGGTGTTTTCTTATTTTTAATTTTCTGATCATGTGGATGTTCATTGAAGTTCAGATTCAAGTTGAGGGTTATTATAACAGAAACCGAGAAAACTGAAGAAAAAATTGGTTTGTCAGTAAAATCTATCATTAACCCAGTGCCTCCATCCACTGTCAATGATCCAACTTGATGTTTACAGTTATATTTCAGCACATTACGGTTGTTTTTCAGCACATTACAGCCATTACCCAGATTCTACCCAGATCTTTTTATACTTCTTATTTATAGTGTACAGTGTATAGTGTTTGCTCTTAGGTATATTTCTCTTTACTCATGTTTGCTGTGATATTATATTTTTATTGAATGTGTGCCATGCTGCTGCTACACTGTAATTTCCCAGTTTTGGATAAATAAAGTGCATCTATCTATCTATCTATCTATCTATCTATCTATCTATCTATCTATCTATCTATCTATCTATCTATCTATCTATCTACGGGTTCCATGGGCCATTATAGAGCCTCTGAACGTCCAAATGGGTCATATCTGATGACCATGAAAAGATGACAAACTGCATTATACACTAATTATTTACACGGATTGATAGGATTAGTGGATCAACAGATATTAAACATTTCAGATCAGTAGGTGATTTTGTTCAGTGGTGGATGTTTGGGTGTTTATGGGTTAATTGATTTGATTGAGTTAAAGCTGCCCTTTCTTCTCTAAGTATATGATACCAGTTTTTGGATTTGAAAACAATATGTTAGCTCTACAACTACACATCTGTTCTGTCGAGCTTTGGGCCGCACTATTCATTTTCATCATTTCACAGAGCTGTATTTAATAGACCATGGAAGGAGTCTGCTTCAGATGTCATAAGTCAGTCGACAAATTCAGACTTTATACCTCCACATATAACTCTCCTTTCCAGCAGCACTGCTCGCACTTTCAAGATTTATATGAGTTTATATCCTTAATCGATCAGCTTTGTTTTCCAGTAAACCGCCCTACAAAGTGGTCTGTCTTTGCCTAATGCCTCCACAGTATACTGTATTTTCCACCACAGTACCCACACAGAAATGTTTGTCTTTTGTCCGACTGACAGGTCATTAAGACCTTCTCATTTACCAGAAAAAAAAGATTTCAAATGTGCAGATGCTCTCAACCAGCTGGGGTCATAATTACCTGAAATATTTTAAAAAGCTATCACACATGACTTTTTTTTTTTTTTTTTTGCTATTCATTCTTCTGCTTTGTGTTTTTATTTCCACAGCTGATGCTTGTTGCCAACATTTGTATGATTCATGACTGCTTTTCAGCCTAGGAGTCAAAAGTCATAATTAGTCCCATTATTTCAGGAGCATATACTTCCCCCACCCTTTCACTCGGGCCATACTACTCATCTACAACGACAAGCTCAAGGGCTGCATTTAAACCTTTTCACATCTAAAACTGTTCTGTGTAATGCAAATGATCACCAGCGTCTCTGTGTGTTTTGCAAGTCCTATGAGCATGTTACATCGTCTCTTGTGTATTCAGTCGGCTGAAAGCACAAATGAAAAGGACAGGATGTTTTGAGTGGGTAGTATGCATCTTGGCACAAATAAATAATCCATAATGTTACAATTATTGCACAAAGACACATGAAAACATGACAGTCAATCCCAGTGGCTTTATAAAAATTTGGTAGCTTCATCGAGACTGTAATATCAGATAAATCAAGAGTAATTTATTTATTTTTAAAGTTTATTTAATAGGGACAATGCAAATTACATAGTATAACTTCTACCTGTTACAAACAAACCATAGTAACTGGTGATTCACATAAAGAGATTATAGCTATTGTTAGTTTCCATCTCCAGTCCCTAGTCAGGTTTTTAGTAAGAAAGAAAAGAAAGAAAGAAAGAAAGAAAGAAAGAAAGAAAGAAAGAAAGAAAGAAAGAAAGAAAGAAAGAAAGA
>JAPQRP010000008.1:8067866-8081260 GCA_037367295.1 Apogon hyalosoma
TAACACACACAGCATATGCTAAATATTTACATCAAAGTTACATAAAATTACAGAAAAATCAGAATCAAAAAATGCTTGCATCTCTGATTTTGCTTTAGCCAGCCTTTGATGCTTTTGTTAAAAGTGTAAAGTATTGGTATAGAAATGCTTACATCTGAGTTTCCACCATGAAGATGCTCTGTCACACCTATTTTATATTCAGGAATTATATAGTGACAGAACATCAAGAGCCTTACGATGCCTGTGTATGGTGTCATTAATTATTGGGGTTCCTTGCTAATAATGATGTTATATACAGTACCTGTTTTGCAGATGAGAAGGGAGTCTTATTATTCCAGCACAGATGTATTGTACAGGAAAAGAGAAGAGCTCCCAGGAGACAGTCAGCAGAAAGGCAGAGGTAGAGACAGCTGCTGTGAGGGGGAGAACTAGAGGTTTATCGTAATAATCTTAACAGGCCTGATTTACAGCCTGCTTTATTTGATGCAGGTCTACTGCAGACAGATGAGAGGAAATAGGAGACAGAACATGAAGACAGAAAGGAATAATGAAGTGCATTAACATTGTGACTAATACAGTAGGCACTGCTGTCTATGCACAGATGCTTCCATGTGTTCCTGCAGGTGCACTAGTTCTCTATATTTTATGATAAACGTAGCAGAGGGCATGTTACCCTTTGGTCTTCCCTCCATTTACTCAGCTCATGTATAACACTATGGCTCCCATGTTTAGCTGCTGTTTGAAGTGAGACGCTTTCATGACATGGTTTGCTAATTCAAATGGTTGGATTCCCAGGTGAATTACCATGTGCCGAGCATTTTTACACAATTACAATCACATCAAATTTCCTTCATTTCAGATTTCATTTCATCTATACCCCGCAGTTCCAAATGAAATTGGTAATGTGAAGTGTGATTTTTCTACACTGTGTTAAAAAACATTTTCTATAATGATTACATACTTGCGCACCACACTGCTGAATAACTATAATAATGTTTTTTGTCTCTTGTTTCATTTTTTGGTTGAGACAAGAGCATCTGAGTATTGGTATTGCGCAGGAAAATTGAAGAGGCCAGTTATGAAATTTGGTCTCAGAATATAGGGAGGCATGATGACTTTGTGATGAGCTGCCGGTTGTTCACATTCACAAGAACAAATAATGACTGAAATCATGAAGACTTGTGCAGCCTCATGCAATGCAGTGTAATAGACCTTCAACAAAGGCTACATTTTTGAATCCTTGATGCCTTTTAGTGTTGCTGGATAGGATTGTACAATGTAACACCATTTGGAAACCCTTATAAATAAATATAAAAAAGAGAATATAACCGTAGATGTTTGGACTGCTGAATTTTCTTAAAGCTGTTTTACTAAACTCAGTGTTTGAAATTCAGACGCATGAAGGTAAATGGTAAGTAATGACATTTTCACAAAGTTCGGCGCAGATACACATTATTAAAAGCACAAAGATATCCCCATATGTTTCTTGAAATGAAACGTAGGGGTAGACAGATGCAGATAACATTCACTGAAAGGAATAAACCAATAAAACCCAGTCACTGAGACTGTAAGTACTGTCAGCGGCTCACATTTGACTGCAAATCCCTGACATTAATTAAGATTACCGCAGCGAGGAGTAATATGGCTCAAAACAAACAGCGTCAGGTGTTAAGTGGAGGAAATCATTAAGAACCAGCTCTTTAATTAAATTCCAAGTCCGTACATGGTGATTGCGAGCTGTCAGTGTAAGTGTTCAATGTTAAGAAAGCATCCACCAGCAGTTAGTTGCTGTTAATAAGAAACATTTCCAGTGAGTGCCCATTACTCCCAGAAGAAGAGTGCTCAAGTCATCTCACATGGTTGCAATTGTCTTAAGTGTTTTCTCTCAGCTTCACTTTATGTGTTTGGGCTCTGAAAAAAAGGACATGTTGTTTGAACACAAGTGCACAATGTCATATTTTTGTACTTTCAAAGGTAATTTCTGTGTCTGCTGTATCCTGTATAATTCCAACCATACACCCATCACTGTTAAATGCTGAAATAATGTCTCCACCTCACTTAGGGTGTCAATTTCACCTGTGTTTGCAGTCTGCTTGTACTCAGACAAGTTTTTCATTATTTTCCACATGTTATCTGAGGAGTTAAGGTTTTAATAGTTGCTTATATCATGAAGAGGTGTCTAATTTACAAGCTGATCTGCAAATGGATTTTCACACAAGCCTGCATGCATTTTATTAGCATACTGAGGCAAATATGTAAATGATAAATTAACACCAAATATGCCTCATTCATCACAAGTAGACAGAAATCCTTCTGAGAGCAGAAGACTACCTTCTATAATTTAAACTAGACACACACTGAGCCAATGGAAGAATTTTTATCAGCTGTAAACTGTTCCTAATTTTAAATAGCCACTTTGTGAGGTAAAATGTGATCTTAATCTTGGTATCTTTTATTAGTAAACACCTGAGCTTGATTGTGTGTTTAAGTCAGCAGCATGTACAGGTTGAAGTATAAAATGAATAGGACGTGATGATCGATCAATCACTTTAAAGCATTATCATACTATGCTAATTAGACAAGTTAACTGTCATTTAAGAGAGAGTCAGACCTCTTTAACGGTTTAATAAATCGTCTGTCCTTCCATCCTGGCACGAGCTTATTCTCTGACAGGAGATTTTGACAAATGAAAGATGGACATGATAGGAGGGGGGGTGGGGTGGTCTGTTTCTGAGTAGGTGAGAAGAGACGTAGTTGACGTTGATGTTGACCAGAACTGAGTTTATCTGAAAAAAAAAAAGTATTATGTCCTATTTGTTGACAAGATTACTCAAAATAATCTTAGTGCCTGTTTGTGTCTCATATCTTCTGGTAATGTTGTTCTAATCATGATTCTTTTTCTTTTCCCAGCTGGTACCACATATATCTTCGGGAAAGGGGGGGCTCTCATCACGTACACCTGGGCACCCAATGAGCGGCCGAGCACCCGGGCTGACCGGTTAGCTGTGGGTTTCAGCTCTCAGCAGAAAGATGCTATCTTGGTGCGAGTGGAGAGCACCCATGGGCTCGGAGACTATCTTCAGCTGCACATAGTAAGAAACAGAAGCAGATACTTTGATAATAGCAGATGCTATTTGCACTCATATGATGCTATACTATTGGACAATACATTTGAACTGCACAATTTGGTGAAAACGTCGTAATGTGATTATTGTGGTCAATATTGCAATTTGCAAAAGCAATTTAATGCCCCATCTACACAAATAGGCATATAGGGATATTTTTCTACATAGATATTTTCTTATGCTTTTTTTTTTTTTTTAATCTGTTTACACGACCCTCATTTTAGAAAATATCTCTGTCCACACAATGCAAAATCAATAAACACTGACCAAGCCATTGTTTTGGATAAAACTGGACATAGCAGGTGCAAAGGCTTTAATCATGAAGGTGAGCAGAAACAAAAAGCTGAGTTTTGAACTATTACCTTAAGAGTTCATTTAGGTTATCGATGTGTCTTCTCTTTATATTACATGGATTTGATCATAACACTGGTCCAGAAATGATCTCAATTTGCAGGTCATACACTGATTTACACATCTGGATTTTATGTTTCATTTGCAGATTTGTTACACAAAGCAATAACAGACATGACGCCATCGTTTTCTAATCTCTCCATTTTCACAGACACAGACACACACAAGCCAGAATTTTAAAAAATCTTGTCTTTGGAAAAATTGGAAAAATGTCAGTTTTTGAAACCTAAAACATTGTCTCTGTGTGGACTATGAGTCTTTTTGCAAGATCGATAGATTACCTGAAGAAGTATGGAAAAAATACAAAAACTTCAAACAATGAAAACTAGGTAGCTTTTGTATTATGTATGTACCCACCTTCAAAATGCAGCCATTTATTTAACCTTTTTTTTTTGCCTTGAAAATGTGAATGAGACACTGTATATTTAAATATCAGCCTTTTAGAATTGTATAATTACAGAAATATTGCAGATGTGAATACAACTGGAAGTGTGATTACATTTAGAAAGTCAATGCAGTGCACTGCAAATGAAGATGTGAATGTGAATGTGCAGCTCTATGTACTGATTTGAATCAAGTGCAGAGGCTTCTGCCAGGAACAGTTTCTAATGTATTAGACATTATGAAAATGTCTGTGTCCTTAAATGTACTTTTTTCTACATTTAACCATGTAGCTTTGTTGGCTAACCTAACCAACCTGTCACTGAACATTCTGGGGGAAAAAAGAAAAGAAAAGAAAAGAAAAGAAAAGAAAAGAAAAGAAAAGAAAAAGAAAAGAAAAGAAAAAAACTCAGACGCTTTGGTAAATTGCTTGGTCAAACCCATTCACAACATCATTGTTGTCATGGAGACTTACTTTATGAATTGCAGAGTTTGCTTGCAGGCATAAATAACCTAATAGTTGCCCTGTGGCTGTTTCTACCCAGGAGGAAATAGATGCTTTAATATAGATTATAGTGTATTTTACAGAATTAGTAAAATTAAAGTGATACCACACTGCTATGATGGAATAAATTCAGCTCACAGTGGGAATTGGTTATCTATTATTTGCGCATAAAAACAACTCAAGGAACTAATTATCCAGAATGTGTGAGTGTTGGATATTTTGCCAAATAGTGTAGTTTGTTCTAAATAAAACTAAAGAAGTTTACTCATGGCACATTACTTAGTGGCTGACTCACATTTACAACTTTAAAAGACAAAAAACTATTATTATTATTATACATAGCACAAAAAAAATGAAAAAAATAAATAAATAAGCTTGGAAACTGAAAGATCTTGCGAAAATCAGGCCAGTGTTGATTGGGCAGCTAAATGGAGCAATGAAAATTAGTCCACAAAGTCTGTAAACACAAGATAACAGACTTTTAGATTTATTTCCAAATACTCACCACATTTAGCCCGAGGAAGATGGAGAACAACGTTAATGAGTATTTGGAAGCAGAGGTGACTAATATCAAAATGTATTTGAAAACAGGGCAAACAATAAGAGAAAGATTAAGCTTTGCCTTGGATCATACTGTAACTCATACAAGCGTTCCCAGCAGCGTTATGTCAAAATTACATCCTGTTTACTGGGAGGAGAAATACCACAACGGTGATAAAGGAAATAGGAAAATACAGCAGTTTCATCTAGCCTACATATTGTGATGACACAGAATGGTTTGAGATTTGATACAGTCACAGAGAGTCTCGATGGTTGCACCTGGATTTTACAAATGAAAGAGGTGAAAGACTCAGAAATACTATTTAAGCTTTTATGTGCTATTTTGAAATGAATCTTTATCCTAAAATCACATTGACTGTGCCATTGTTCTAAGTTGGCATCAAAACAGCAGACAGATTTTGTCACAGCTTGTACGACTCACAGATTTATGGCGTCTGAGTCCAAATGGTGAGATAAAATTGGAGCGAATACATTTGGACCAAAGGTAGAAGATACGAGAGTCCAAGTCAGTGAAGTAAGAGATGTTTATGGTAATAAACACACGTCTCAGTTGGTGCAACCAAGTGACTCCTTAGCAGCTGCCAACAACTGTGTCTTTTCTGAGGGGAAATCAACCTTTTTAGCATGTAGCCACCGGACAGATGTGCACTGATGAAAACCAGAGGAGAGATCTGTCAAACAGCTGTGCGTGTGATAATTAAAATCGCACCTGTTGTCAAAGCACTGGACCGAATCAAAGTTGGAGTCGTCGCACACTGACCTCCGATATTTTGTTGTGAACAACTAAAAATGCTTCCTAAAACTGCAGATCATGTCCACCAAAATCATAGTTGGTTTTCAAGCATTCATCATTTTCTTTATTTTCTTTTTATTCTCTTTATTTTCTATTGAAGGTTTGAGTCTGAAAACAAAATATTTGAGGTTACATTTTAAGGTTTTTAAACCACTGCAGATAACCTTTTAGCTATTTATCCTGAGTTTTTTGTTATATTTTGTTGCCATAGCCTCCAGTACTGGAGGCAGCACAGTTCCGTCTGTGTTGCCGTGGTAACACTATGTGATGCTTGTAGCAGTATACACATGCTATACATCCACGTAACCAGAAGAACATCAGCTAAAAACACAATAAAACCAATTGTCAGACAGTCCAAACAGGAAGGCTTAAATGGCCAAAAATCAAAAACAAGTTAACAGTCTGAGACCAGCGTATGTCATCCAATCCAATCCAAGTTTATTTGTAAGGCACTTTAAAACAACCACAGTGGACCAAAGTGCTGTACAGAAAAATAAATTAAAAAAACAAAATAACAGAGTAAAATACAAGAATAGATTAAAAGACATAAAATAACAGTACAACAACCCCCCCACAAAAAAAGTGCTGTACATAAGAATAAATAAAACCTAAATAAATCCAAGAATAGATTAAAAACATAAAAACCTGTACAATTAAAAACAAAAAATTAAGAACAATAAACCAATATCAAATAAAACAACTGAATAAAAATAATGCATTCAAACATCTCACATGGTTTGTCATGGATCATTTCACAAAACAATAGAACAAGGTGACAAACTTTGCAGTGCTAAGCTAAGACTAAACAGCTCCAACAGTACAAGCATTATTTCTCTACCACTAAAACTCACTGAATGAGACAAAGAAGAGCAAAATTAAAGGTTGCCTTATGAATGATTAAGAATTTGTTCTTACCTTTGCTGGTTTTGTTTAATCATAACTTGGTTTTATATGAATGAAGCTTCTCCTGCTGGCTACGCCATTGTTTTGTGTTACATTGAAATGATTCAGACTGGAAACAAAAGGCCCAGGGGCTTAACGGGTTCATTTCTGTTTACTCTTCCATTTTGGGATAATACATGAATGTTGTGCAGATATACGAATGCGTATAAGCATGTTTACAGGGCTTTTTTTTAACAACTATACAGCTCTTTTGGTGTTGTTACATGATAAAGTAACATAAAGTTCATGGTGCAGACGCAGCATGTGGTTGTTATTATATTAAACTTTCATCTACAGTGGGCCCAATGCACTGATATTCAGAAATATTTACATTAGCTTTACAATTTCAGATTTGTTCCTCTCAGTAAATTCACAGTAGACAGGCTGGCCAGCATTTGATCAGTTGTCCCCACATTCCACATACTGATGCATTTAGGTTCTGAAGACACTGCATGAGTTCTGGCAGTTTAAAGTAAGGTTTATGGATGAATGTACTGCAAATTTGAACCCTTTAAAAAAAAATTGCAAAAACGGCAAATCCACAGGTCATTTCAGAGTACAATGGATATAAAAAAAAAGAGAGGTTGGTCTTTTGTTGCTTTTTTGTTTTTTTAGTTGCTTATTTTGTTCATTTTGGTTCATTTTCTTGCTTATTTTCTCCATTGTTTTGATCACTTTGGTTGATTTTGTTGCTTGTTTTGTGTGTTATGTTGACTATTTGGTTTGTTTTATTCAGTATTTTTGCTCAATTTGGTTCATTTTCTTGCATATTTGTTATTTTGTGTTGATAATTTTTCTCATTTTACTGTTGTTTTTTTTTTTTTTTTTTTTTTTAATTTTATTGCTTATTATGTGTAAATTTTGTTCATTTTCTTGGTTTAGAGCTGGCATCAAACACTAACATTCTCCACATGAAATCACCATGAACACAATAAGTGCAATCTGGATGCTATTTCAACCCTATCATTTTTATGTTCAGCAGCAGGTGGAGAAGTGTAGTGTGAAGTAGATCTGAGGAGCTAAAATGGGTTATTCATAAATACATTTGTTAAGTCCTCCAACCTGAAACCCACAGAGTTTTTTTTTTTTTTACCTGTATGGTTTTTTTTAATTCAAAGAGACATTATATCTAAATTTAATCATTGCATTTTAACACCGTACAAAAAAATCTAATCCACAGTGTGCCTCTGTAATTTGCATAACATCATGTAAGTAGTGCACATATCAGCTGCTAGACATATTTGGCACAGAAAATCCTCCTCTGGATGTTTTTCAGACTGTCTCATTTAAATTGTATTCCCTGTTTCAAAAGTGTGAAGCTGACCCTGCCAGTCTCAGACTGCCGCTAGTAAATGAAAAGACTGCTGCCCGCATGCAAAACCAGTTGAAACGATTTTTTTTCCTTCATCTGCCAAGTCCTTGCACCCTGACAGATTGCTTATTTTGACACCTTATTAATGTTCAGCTGCAAGAAATCAAAAAGGGCTCAGAGAGTGTTGAATCTTTTTTTTATTATGATTATATTTGTATGTGTCCATAATATCACACCTTTGCACAAAGTTTTTGTTGCTTGTAATATATTTGTGTTTTATAATTAGACATTTATATGTGTTAAGTAATCCTTAGTGCGGTAATTTTCACATCCTGATTCCTTTTTCCACTTTCCTGGAAGACTTTGAAAACTAGGTAAAGAGAGAGAGTATCAGTACACTGGTCAAAATAACACCAGCCACAAGGGACAGATGAAAATAGAAGATGAAACAAATGATATATGACTTTATATGCTACAGGGATTTGAGCTTTTCAGACAAGGTGCCTTAGAACCGAATTTGCTTCCTATAAATTGAACCTTTCCATTGAAAAAATCAAATTATTAATAATTAGATTTGAAATTTCAAGAATAAGTGTAGGTTGTAACCAGAAAAGCACTCGGAGAGCGCAGACCTCCACCAAGGCAGATCAGCCCCCCAATCACCACCAACATTTAATCGTTTGCTCCTTGTGCCAGTATCAACATTTCCTGAAAATTTCATCAAAACCGGTCCATAAATTTTGAGTTATCTTGCTAACAGACAGACAAACAAACCCTGATGAAAACATAACCTCCTTTGATGGATCAAACTCACTGAACAAAATAATGACTTCAACAGTTAACCCTCAAAAATCTAAATAGTCAGAGGCAACTGAAACCATCTACTGCTCAATATAATTAATAACTGTTGAATCTCAAATACACTTTCAGGTAAAATGCATTCAGATAATGATATGTTTTGCTGAAAAACTCATGTTTTCTTCAGTTTTCTGTGTTGTAATATAATAACCTTTGAATTTAGTCTGAGGTTTTATTAACATCCACAGGATCAGTAAATTAAATATATGAATACACCTGATTTTCACTGAAAAATGCAAAATTTAGAGGATAATATAATATATTGTGATAAATAACTAAGGAACAGGAAAAAAAAAACATATGGAAGGGTTTGGGTTTAGGAGCACAAATGTTCCCACATTTAATTTATTGATAATGTAGATGTTCATAAAAGCTAGTATATTTATATTATTAGTATATTAGAGTATATTTAAAGGTTATTATATCAGAACACAAAAAATTAAGAAAAGGTGACTTATTCAGCAAAATAAATCAGAACATGTCTGCAACCAGTGCTATTTGTCAAAATAGATGGGTTTTATTGATGAATTGGTATAGCAGGAGATGACACTGTTTCCACCTTCACTACTGAGCCACTCAACAGATGAACGTCTAAATAGGTCATATCTGATGTCACTGAAAACCTGAGAACTGAATTTTACCAGAATTGTTTAACTATATGGATAGGATTAATGTTTCAAACAAGGGCTGCACGATATTGGAAAAAAACTGACATTGCGATTTTTTTTTTTTTTTTAACCATGCGATATATATTGCGATATGAAAAAAATACTCAGGAGGATATATTAGCTGTGTGGTGCCGACGTAAATGGTCAAACAAATTAGTTGTGTTAGCTCTCGTTGTGAACATGTGTTTCAGTATCATCCTTCTTGTAGCCAGATAACTGACTTTGCTTTTCTTTTTGTCACCAAGTCTTCATTTTTGGTGATTTTCTCTTGTTTGTTGCTCATTTTTCAATGCTATTACCAGCAACTCACTCCATGTGCAGGGGCGTGGTCTGCTTTGGCAATTTGATTAAGAACAATTGTGATTGGTGGATCGCTGTGTGCAGTGTGTGTCCGGTACCCTCAAAATTAGTTGAGAACACGTTGAGTTAATTTGCCTCCTACATCGCAGTACCTGCAATGTGACTATTGAGCACACATACATTGTGATGACAACGCTCAAACAATATATTGTGCAGCTCTCTATTTCTATTTTCTATTTTATTTATTAAATATTTTAGATCAGTGGATGCTTTTGGCTGTTTTGGTCTTTTATGGTTAAGATAACACTGTTCTCTGCCACTAGATTTTAGTCTCCACATAATTTAGACAATATGCAGTTTTGTAGCGGCAGAAGTAGCATCTGATGGCAAAATGTTCATTAAAACAGACTTTAAATTTCAGATAACCTCATGTTGGACATACAATTGCTGGATCAACACACTCATGAGCTTAGCTGGAAATGGAACTTGGAGGAAGGTGCATACACACCAGCTTCAAAGTCCAATTAATCTGAACAAAGGAAATAAACCTCCATATTCATTAGAGACTATATTAGAGGAGCTAATGCTACTTTCAAATGGTCATGTTTTTAATGAGTCGTGACAAGATAAAACAAAAACAGAAAATGGAATAGGGAAAATGAAGCCTAATTGTCTTCATTTAGCATTTTCAGAGACGTGAAAGAAAAGTAGCACAAAAAGATGTGGAGCTTTACAAAAACCTGTGGGCTTTTGGCAGACATGGTAAAGATACACGCATTCATTAATGCAGCAAAATGGAAAATGCACTTAATATATAAAACTAAAAAGTAACCCTTTGAAGGACATTGCTACCAGCTGTTTATGTGTGAACCCGAATCTCATGTTCTATTGATATAATAACCCTTGAATTTACTCCAAACATTTATGCGCATCTACATTGCCTCTTTTCTGCCTCTTTTCTGTAGATGTGGGAATTCTCACAAAACTCATAAATGTGTGCATTTCAGGACAGTGTTTTGTTAAAAGTAAAAAGACGAGAGACAGAGTGTGATCATCCATCTGATTGTTCTCCTGTTTGTAGGAGTCCTTATTTCTAATTTATGATGCATAATTTAGGTACAAATCTGCGGCTGTGAGCTGTAAAGTCAACTAAAACAGAACATTTATTTTGACACTAATTGTCAGGGTTTTTTTTAACACAGATTGTGAAGGTGAAATAAATTTTTTACTTATAAATACAATATTTAAATTTGTGCCTTTTTTATCATTGTGGAAATGTGGAACAGTTCAAAGGAATTAGAAAACAGTTTGCATTATAGAACACAGAGCAACTTTAATTTTTTTTTAATTATTTATAACGACCTGTTTTTTTCTCTTCAGGATTGTGCTTTGCAAAAAATGCAAGTGATAGGGATTAAAAGAAGTTGATGTTGTTTTTTTCTATAAGTTTTCCTTTTTATCCTAGCCTCATGTAAAATGTAGAAGATAAAGAGGAAAGATGCTTTATGTTCTGAAGGGAACAGGAATGACTGTATCATCCTTGTAAACATGGCATATCTCCCAACACCATCGAAGAAACTCCCACCTGGCTTTTAAAAAGCTTTGGTAAAGATTTCAGTAAAGATATCCAAAACGGAGAGTGACAGTTAGCTGGTAACAAACCAGAAGAGGGAGATATGCTCATCTGTCCTTTAAAAAGATCATGATAAATCCACTTATGCACAATAAAAAATTAATTAACCCTTTGTAGGACACTCATAGAAACACTCTAAAATTCAAAATGTCAACCTTTTTGTGTTATTGGAGGACACAAGACTTTATTACGTTTGTGAAATTTTTCAAAATGTTTTATTATGTAGAAAATCAAGGTCAGTGAAGTTATCACATTTGGTTCCTTACACGTAAGTGGCAAAAAAAAAAAAAATCCAAGAAGTAAATTTAAAAAATACAACATTCACTTTGAAGATCATTACTTACAGTACTACCATTACTTCATGGTACATAACAAAGCAGTTACACTCACTGCAGAGGCGGACCTTACAGACCCTGTAGACCACATTAGACCTGAGATTGTTGACTCACTGTCCTCACTGTAACTGTTGTTGTCACTGTCTTGTAAAGTATGCGGAAATTACCAAAAATAGTCACTTGCTCGATAAAGGGTTAAATGGCAATGTTTTTTGATTTGTTTTTTTTTTTGGGTTTTTTTTTTCCAACATAAAAGACTGTCAGTTAATTCTTTTCTGGTGTTTTTGTTTTGGTTTTTTTTTGTTTTTTTTAATCTGAGTTTAGAAGAGTCAGTCATTTTCCTCTGACATCAGCTTTACAGTAATTTCCAGCTGAGATTAGGATCTAAGCCTTGTTTTGAAATTTCAGGTGAATCAAAGAAAAATGTTGTGCAACATTAGAACGTCCTTGTCAAAACATCTAGGTGGGAGACCACTCAGCTCTCCGTGAGAATCTGCCAGACTCGCTTTAGAACCAAACACGCTGTAGCGTCCTGTAAAAGAGAAACAATGAACAGGAGAGGCCATGCTTGTGTTTACTAAATCTGGTGTGCAGTAACAGTTTCTTTGCCAGCTGTCAAAAGATGCTTTGGGGCTGTTTTGTAATCGTACTTAAACTGAGTAAGCGTAATAGAAGCAACACTTCAGCTCAAGCCTCACGGCGACACGTTTTAGCCCTGGAGATGTTAATCGTTGACCGGAGGACGTTGGCTGACCTGAGGCTGCACTGCCATGTAACTGCCTAATGAATACTTGCCACTTTGGAAAGCTATTACAGTCAAATAACTGGACAAAAAATGACAAGTTAGAATTTTAATGTACGGATCACAGATACAATGCTTATAAGCAAAACGGCTCATAAATTATATATGAATAAATAGCAGCGATATGGTTTCACAACATTTTTTTGCATTATAAAATTGACTTGGGAGCTGCTTCACAGTAAGGAATAACACCTTCTTATGCAAACCTGTACCGACACTGACTTTAATGAAGACACAGGTTTTATGGTGAGAATGTCTGAGTGGGTCGACACTTGTCATGCGGCGATATCATGACTTTCTCTTGACTTGTGAATTTAGATGATGCCAATACAAGCTTCCATTTATCATAAATCAGTCACATTTCCTTTTGCAGAATTGAAAAAAAACTCCCTTCTAAGACATCAGAAGCTCACTGCTGACCTCAAAAAAAAACAAAAAAACACCATACTTAACACCAGCCATGTCAGCATGAATAATTATTCAGAATTCAAAAGATTTTTTAAGAGGATTTTACATATGATTAGGGGTAAGAGCAAAGCTTTGTGACAGGTTTTATATCACACAATAGCAGCCGCTACAGAGGCAAGAAAAGAAGTCTTTCTGTCTACATATTCAAACTTCAATCTGTCCTGCACCATTTGAAGTGTGAGAGGATGGGAACAATCAGTTTTATTAAATTGCACATATTAAAAACTTAAGCTGTGTGAAATAAGTTCTCTCTATCTCTCTCTCTCTCTCTCTCTCTCTCTCTCTCTCTCTCTCTCTCTC
>JAPQRP010000008.1:8088243-8131613 GCA_037367295.1 Apogon hyalosoma
TATATTTATGTACTCCTCTTACATTCTGAACCAAGTGTTTATCTGGTATTGCAGCTGTTAATGTCTGAACATCTTCTACAAGGCTATGACTATAACTATATTGTTTGTTGCTGTGTTTATTAGTTCAGCAATTATAGTGCCTAAAAGTTTTCAAGTCTTTGACACATACACATTCCATATCTCATGGGTCCTGGTGTAAAAGCACGATGTGTTTTATGCAGGAAAACATAAAACTACACTGTCAAGCTCTGAAGTGGAGTGTGTCTTTGGTTCTCTGTTGATTTCAGTCAAACTGAAGAGAATATATTGTTGTATCAATGAGTGAATGTTTTTGATTGTAATGTCTAATACTGCATTTACTGCATGTTTATCTGATGTAACTTCTCTTTCTATACAGTACATAAAATGATTTTCCATTTTACTGTAAGTGATATTTGCTGAATATAATGCTTGTCATAAAAAATAGCTAAACAACACTAACTAGAGTAGCATTATAAATAGCCTAAACTTCATTCTAATTAGCATAAACATTGTTACTCGTAATAACAAGATAACATCAAGTAAAGCGCAAGTTTCTTTTAACTCATAGTTGAGTTAAAATTGATAACTTGTTAAACCTGTTAGGCATTATAACTCTGTTTCTAACCATGTGATCTTTCAGCTTGCAGACTTTAACCTTTAATCTGTCTCTCCAAATTCTTTGAAGGACACTATGATAATGAACGACTGGCTATTGCTAGACAAAGAATCCCATACAGACTTGGTCGGGTAGTTGACGAGTGGCTACTCGATAAAGGTAAAAATAATTGATTAATTAATGAATTAATCTATGAAATAACTACTAAATAACCTCTCCCATGACGGGTGCAGTGCCAAAAGACAAGGGTGACAAGGATCAAGTAATTTTATCCAAATGTGTTTCCTCTTTTTAATTGGACTTCCTTTTCAGTGTGAATTTTAATGACGATTAAAAAAAAAAACTACAACATTCAGTGAAGTTTAAAATAATAAGTTTAAATTCAAAGCACAATGATGTAGCATACTTGCTTTTTCTTCTTTGTCATCCTTGCATCTTGTGGAAAAACTGCACCTCTTTAAACTAAATTAAAAACACATAACCCTTGTCTAACCCTCTAACGTCCTCCCTAATCACTGTGTGTAATTAGTTACTGTGTGTAATTATTCTACATAAAAAAAATAATTAAAATGCTTCTAACACTAATGAAACTAACATGTGACATAATTCCAGGTCTCGTTGCTTCTAAACCACAAATTTTAACCCTAACTACTCAATGTTATCCCACCAAACAAGGCCCCCCCCCCACCCCCCCTGTTCCCCTGCAGCCTTGTATTGTGTTACTTAATTTGTACTACAATGACCACCTCAGATTCTCAGTCTGAAGTTTTTTGCTGTGACAAAACAGCCCTGACAGGCTAGTAAAGTGGATCACTGTTTGCAGCCATTAACTTTGCTAATAAGTATTCTCCTAAGATCGGCCCATTACTGCAGTCCTCCCCCTTTGATGTAACACTGCTTATCAGTGAAACTGCTGACAGTGCCACTGTTAGATATCATTGCCCCCTTCAGGAGGTGAAACAATTGGGCCAGGGGGAATCCACTGCAGAACATGCTTTAATGGCCTAATGGGTGATGAAGCAAAAGCATAGTAAGGCTGCATTTTCAATATTTTGCCCATCTCTGTAAAAAGAAGTCATAAGACACGCATCCTTGCTCCATCGATCCTAGAGTTAAGAGATAATTAAATATTGTAGAAAAACATCTGTCCCATTCTCCCACTAGACAGTTTGCCAACGTATATAATGACAATTCACAATTATTAGACCTGTCCGACCAAAACCAATTAAATAGGCAATTAAATACGGACTTAATCTGTTATCTGCATGTATGAAGTCTAAGTTTAAAGCTCCTGCTAACTAGCCTTTCCCTTTTAATATTAACATTCAAACAAGTTAAACCAAACACATACATCTAACTATCATAACTGTGACTAAACCCCACCTGGTTCATATTGTGATCTGGTTCAAGCTCTCATTTGACTTTACTATTCCCTCCCTCTTTCCATCTCCTCCTGTTTCTATGTGTCTGCCTAACTGTAGGGAGACAGTTGACCATCTTTAACAGCCAGGCAGCCATTAAAATTGGCGGTCATGATAAAGGTCGGCCCTTCCAGGGTCAGATATCGGGGCTTTACTACAACGGTCTGCAGGTGCTCAAACTGGCAGCAGAAAATGATCCCAGCATTCAAGTGGAGGGGAACCTGCGCCTGGTTGGAGACTCGCTGTCAGTGCTGACCACAGACACGACATCTGCCACCCCGCTGGCTGTGTCTGACATGTCTACCACAATCATGGAAACTACCACCACTATGGCTACCACCACCACTCGCCGGCAGCGCTCACCCAGTCTGAGGGAGAGCATCTCAAAGGTCAGGAAGTGCAGAATAATCTTTAACAGAATCGGAGTGAATTGGGTTATTCACAAAGAAACTCTGTTTTTATTATTGAGTTTCTTTGCATTCTCGCTCACATATTCTAAAAACACAACTTTGCCTGGGGATAAAAATGATAGGATTTTAATATAGTCCAATATTGAACTCCAAAAGTGAAGAAATATATGCACTTTAAGACATTGTAGACATTATTTATACTATTTATATGTTGAACACAGTATAGCAATGTTTTCATACTTTCGTACTGTAAATCAGTATCCTCTTTTTTTCATATAGGTATCAGGTATTAAAGCACAGCACAATTTGTGTATAGTTGAATTTATAGTATTTAAGAGCATTCCTCTTGCAATAGAAAGTACTGTTAATCCAAACAGAGTGGAGTAAAGCACATTGGTTCCTCTAGGGCTTGAACCCAGGACCTTCTGTGTTTTAATCAGATGTAATACCTACTATACCATGGATCCCAAACAGAACAGAAGAACTGTAAAACTTGAATGTCCCATGAGGGGTAATTTATCTCAGTCAGTGGTGAATAAAAATACAACTATAATTCAAGCATTAGAAACATACTTGATAAACTACAGCTTCAAACACAAATGATCAATATAAAAACAAACACTCATCACAGCAGAATAAAATCATCTAAATATGCATTCCAGATGAACAATATAAGGCTTCATATAATACTCACCTTCAAAAATTATATAATGCACAATATGTTCTTGTAGTTATGGTTGCCTCAACCAAATGACTTAAATGCTTTGTAAATCAAACAGTACACGATTTTTCCACAGTTAATCCTTACATCCATTTTCTGAACCACTTGATTTTCTGATTTCATGTTGTATTTTGTGTATTTTTTTTGTTGCAGAGGTAACATGCCAAGGTCTTTAATGGGGAGTCTACCCAGTCATTTTAATTTCTCTGCACTTTGAAGATTCCATTGGTGTTGTATTCTTAATTGCATTGTTGAATAACATCCTGTGTTAAGAAAATAAAATAACTAAGGTCAGTTAGGAATATTGCTTCTGAATGTTTCTGTTTCTCTTCATGCAGTGGCCATGGCACTCAAAATAAACTCCCACACTTTTATTCAAATTGAAAAGTTTTTAGTAGAAGTGGCTTAATAAACATGTTCAGATTGGCTCTTCTCATTCCAAAGTTAATTCAGAATAGTTGAATAGTTGCATCTCTGATGAAGGTTAACTCTGATTTATAGTGTGTTGGGGCTGAATTGAACAGGTCAGGTAGGACAGACAATAATACTCTGCTTTTTTAATAGCAGAAGTTGATGCTAAGTTTGAAGTCATGTAGTCTTGGTTATAGCTGCTACTTTATGTATGTATAGTTTTTCTAATGGCTTTAGCATTTAGCAGTCCTCCACTACTCGAACAATTGAATTTGTAGCATTATATATTTAGGTAAAATACAATGTATTAATTGGTACAGTAGATAAATCAACTAAATATGATGTTCTGGTACATATCAGGTTTTTAAATATAGTCATAATGACATTTATTATTTAATGTATTATTGAAACAGCTCAGCTAAAAGGCATTTTGAATACATTTGTGGAATAGATTGAGAAGTCGAAATATTGCATCCTGACTGGCAGTCGCAACCAAACACCACTTCAAATCATTCTATTTTAATCCACATACTGTAAACCTGCCAAATTGGATGGATTTCAGCAGTTGTACTTGGAGTCCTGAGGTTTTAAAGACAAAAGCCCCTAACCACTCCCACTAAAACCACAGATTGTGTTTATTATCCTATGTCTCCTGCTCAGCTTCCCTGAAATTATCTTCTTTGTATTTTCAAGTCATCCAAATAATCAATTAGTGAACTATCTATTCACCTAGGTATTCTCTGACATAAGGTAAAAAAATTTTTAGACATATTGAAAAACCTGATTTAGCATGTGAGTGTTTTTTTGACCCACTGAAATAGACGATTTGGACCAAAAGCTTTTTTGTGTGCGTGAAATCAAATATGTGCATATGTAGCATTTAGCCTACTGAGTTTTTCCTCTCCATCAGCAATGCTTTTACTTTGTTTGTAAACATACATAAGGTCAGCCACAGTTGTAAAGCATGAAAAGCAACCACAAACTGGCTCATTTTGGATATGCAGCCTTGCTTTGCATTGCTCCAAGCACAAAGTGGTTCAGTACTGCCCACTGCACAGAGACAGCGAAGAAAAATATGCAAAAATGCGACGGCGTTCACTGTTTTCAATGTCGGACTAAAAATAATAAACAATTATCTGTGTTTTCTCATCAGCCACAGAACTCTGATGATATTTTGGTGGCATCAGCAGAGTGTCCCAGCGATGACGAGGACCTGGAGGAGTGTGAACCGGGAACAGGTGGGTGAGCGGAAGCAACAAAACAGAAGTAATGTTTTATCAACAAATATTTGTGTCATTTTACCCAAGACTGTAAACAGATAGAACATGCATAGTCCAGAGAGCAATCATTATTTCCGCATCTGCAATTCTCAGTTCCGGTGTCATATGTCTGCAGCCGTCTGTACAGTCATTTATCCAGGGGTTGTCCTCATTTATCTGCGGACAATATATGTATGAGACTTTAAATCACATCCTTAACTCACTAAACTGGATGGAAAAAAAAAAAAGTCTATGAAGTATATCACGGTCGGTATAATGGGATGGTATTAGATATAGCTTGTGACAGAACAAGCTGTGTAACTTAAGACGGAATGTGCCCTTATTATGGGAGCCTCAATTATTAATATGACCTTATCAGGATTGTTTGTTGTTGACTAGCCCTGCAAAGTGTGACTCACATACTAATGAACGAGAAACTCAGACTGAAACTGAGTCTTTCACAAGTAAAATATCGGTTGTATGACACGGTCACTCCAAACAGTATATGTGTGGGATGAAGTAAATGTATAAATCTGTTTTTTTTGTTTTAAAAGCATACAGTCTTGTTATGATTAAACATCTCTGATTGCTGTTCGTGAGCCACAGTATTTCAGATGTCACAGAAAATTGGTTCATACGTAAAATAACCTGTTTGCGATTTCTTTTGTCACCCTTGCTGCCTGCTTGCAGATGGGCATAACTCTGCACAGTGCTTTAATTTATTGTATGTTATGTGCTCTGTTTGTTGTATGCTCTTCATTCAGCTGCCGCCTTTCATGGGTCATCTTGTATGTTTGTGTCTACGTGTGAGCTCTGTTATGTTCTTGCCTTTCAATCCTATCTTTCTCATATTAAATACCCTTAATTTGCACACCCACATACTGACTGCACATTAAAATCAAGAAATGCATACATCATTCAAAAACAACAGTATGGTGGTTCTGTTTTCCTCTTCAGGTGCCAATTATTAATGTTAATACCCTCACATTATAGAAATCAGCATAATATGTTTGATTACTTTTAATAATATCCCTGATATGCCAGCTAATATTAGTCTAATTCCTCAGTATTATTCTGCATAATGAGCAGATTGTGTGTCTGCTTTAATGAGCACGAGCCAGATTTTCACTGTTTATGCTGTTCTAATTTAGGATACCCTACCTTTTCTGTTTTCTTTCTAGGAGGTGAATTAGTGTTGCCTATAATAACAGTGGATTCCCTTGAGCCCCCATCCATCGCCACCCGTTTCCCCGTCATCCCTCCTCCTCCTACCATCCTCTCCCCACTCGAGACCACCAAAGAGTCCCTTATACTCCCTCCCCATCCTTCCTGCCCCCCGGACCAGGAGGACTGTGGTGACCCTGTGGAGGTGTCGGCCTTCGGCTCTGGGGAGATGACGGAATCAGATGACGAGGACTTTTACAATAATAACTCCCCCATGGTCACTGACAGGACAGTCCTTCCTCCACCCCCAGCTGCTGGTGAGGGTGGAGTCCAGAAACCCCGCCCCCTACCTCCTTATGTCCCCACCACCAACCCTGACCAGCTCCACATCCCTGCAGGCAAAATGAACACCCGTGACCAGGTGCTTCTGCCCCCTGCTCCTCCATCCTCACGAAACACACCAGGACTAACTTACCCCCCCAATTTTCCCCATGTGCCCACAGCCAACCCCACAGCCTCTGATGAAAAGAACCAACCCGGTGCCGTGGAGGTGATCAGGGAGTCCAGTAGCACCACGGGGATGGTGGTTGGTATCGTGGCTGCTGCTGCTCTCTGCATTCTTATCCTCCTCTATGCCATGTACAAGTACCGCAACCGGGACGAAGGCTCCTACCCGGCAGACCAGGGCCACAATTTTGCCAACAATTCCACTGTTGAGGGCAACGGAGCAGTGGTCAAAGACAAAAGCACACCGACGGCCTCTGTGGCCAAGGCAATCACAAAGGGCAAAAAGAACAAAGACAAGGAATACTACGTCTGAAGGAGGAGAGTAGGCAAGTGTGGACAGGGATGCCAGGATGAGAGAGGATGCTTTTGTTTTGCTTCCCTTATTTGTCAGGTCGACCATCAGAGAAGTTCCACAGGACACAAAAAACAACTGTTCAAAGCAATTGTATGAACAGTTACATATTCTTCAAAAGTCGAGGTTGCCCGGTTCCTGTTCGTGTTAAAAAAGATCTGACTCATCCTCTGTGTCACAACATACACTCAGACTGCATTCACCGGTTCTTTGTATGTGTATCATTTTTATGTTTTTAACAAGCTTGGAAGAGACATATCCACTCTGGCTTTGTATATAGCATGGATATGACTCAGTGAAGAGAGCGCTGAGAACCTCCAGACAGATTTGCCTAAATGTTTTCTTTGTACTTCTTTGTAATGTTCTATCTCCGTGTCCCCATTATGATATATGAGGCAGAACAAACCAGTTGTTGAATTTTTATGGTTGACGAGCCGAGAGCACCCCAACAATTCTGACTACACTTGATAAGAAAGTCTGTATTTGGACAAGACATCATATCTGCAGCTTCCACATCATGTTATGTGGTTTCATAACTCCCCAGTCACTCTGCATCTGTCCACAAGATGGTGTTAAAATTGCTGGCGCAGTATCACAAATGAAGCATGACATTTAGCTCTCTGATGAAAAAATGGCATTTAAAAGGGATTATAAAACCAACCAATGTACTCTGCCCAGTGATAGTAACAATATGATGGATCAGATCATTTTTCATGTGAGATATCATAAGTGTGCAACACCATTCTGAGTAGGGATACTTGTGAAAAAGTCAGTCCACACCAGTGAAAGTATTTCTCTGTAAACATTGCTCGTGTGTACATATAGAGGTTAGGATGCCGAAAGCAGGGGATAGATTTGAAGAAGAATTAACGTCTGAGATGCTCTGCCCCGCCCCCACAGCTTTTATGATACAAAACCACAGCGGCTCGAACTTCACCGACGTTTTCATGAACACAGAATCATGTATGAAGAAGTGTTTGTGGTTGGAGAACCTACTGCCTCACATGAAGAGGTCAGCTCACTCGTTTCCTTTCTCAAAACTGTCATGGGATAATGCAAAAGCACACAGAAAATGTAAACATATCTTTGAGACATAGATATTCCTTGTAAAACAGCCAAACATGTATTGTTTTTTCTATCAGTTACTGAAGACTATTCTATGAAATGACTAATTGAAGGTTTGTGAATTGTATTGATATTTCTCTGATATTTCAATGTATCTTATTACCACTCCTCTTAACATGTTACATTTTAGATTGCCTTTTACTTAATTCCAGACAAAAAGCACACTTTTCCTCTGATAGCTGCAAACATTGTTTCTTTTTGCATTATTTAAAGATCAGATTATGCAGAGAAAACACAATGATGGAACAAACAAATGTTTTGTTTTGTTGCATTGTGCATTTTATATGTGCTGAATCTTTAACTCATGGGATCTGATAATATAAAGCCATTTTCTTTGTTGAGTTATGTCTACATTTACTTATTCATGCTCTGTGATTTCCTCTTATTTCTTATGAAAGTGCCATTCAACATGAGCGGCTCTGTGCTCAGAAAAATTCCATTCCTCACTCATTGCTATTGTATAGTGTTCATGTGAAATGGATCTTACTATGTGTACAGAACGTGGATAAAGATGAAAATACACTTGATTATATACTTTGTACACACTTGTGTTGTGTGTGTTGTTTCTATATTCCATACAAGCAAAGTGCACTTTATAGAGCTTTGATAAAAGAAACTTTAAGATGGGTAAACAAAAAATGAAATGAAAAAACAGTGCAAAAGGAACACACGAGCTGTTGTAGTTAAGAAATCTTAGAATTTTCTGTTTCATTTTTAAATGTTGCATTATTGTAACTCTAAAACATAAAATCATTTATATTAACACTAACATTTAAATTTAATGTGGATCTTAAACTTACTTGTGTCAATCCTCTGTTAAAAGAGACATAATGACTTTATAAAAATGTAATTCTACACAGGTCACATTTTGCTCACAAGTTAAATAACATGTTAAACGTGAAGAAACTGAATTTCACACAAATTGCTGGTCATGATATACTTTAAAAATATCTCTTACACTTGGGTTTCATCATCATCTTCTCTCCCTCTCTCTCGCTCTATGTCAGGCGCTGCCTAGCTCTGGTGTGTTAGTAATGCCTGGATGTCCATTATTTATTATGACATGAATGTTTCTACAGCTTCCACTACGGCTGCTGTCAGGTAATCATATCTCCTTGAACTAAGTAACTTAAAACTAATTGAATCCAGTTCAACTCTTTGGTTCAACCGGAGATTTACTAGTTGTTCACAGCATGTGGACGCTGTCACAGATTCAGGTCTAGCAGTTTAGTAACATATCTAGTAACATAACTTGGGTTTGGAAAAAAACACAGATTTCTATTACAGAAACACACTGTCTCACACCAGGGTTGGAGTGTGTGAGAACAGAAAGTGCAGTTGATTTATGTTACGGAAAGCTCTGGTTCTACGTTTTTTGGGTCTAGACACATAAAAACCAGGACACCTCAGTCTTCTATCCTCAGCCAGCTAGCCAACTTTGGCCCCAATGTAGTAGCATGCATGTGTCGTTTTTTCCACTCATCTATGATTTGACGAGACTTTATTCCTGTTACATAGGAATGTGAAAATTGTCAATTAGGTTTATAGTAAAACTCAGCATCACTGAGAGATAAAACACTTTGTGAGTGGAAGGGGGGATTAATATACCAACTATGCAATATAAATATTAATGAAATATCCACATAAATGAATCCAGTGGTATAGTGTGACTACATAATGGCACATTTTAGGTATTTGTATTTTACATGTAGTTCCACTTTATGCTGCTTTATACCTCTGTTGCAAATAACATATTTTTTACTCCAATATGCTTGTCTGACAGCATAAGTTAGATGTCAAATTATACTTTTTCATACCATTCCTGTCTTGTGGATTCATATATCTCAAAATATGGTGATTTTGAAAATGACTAAGTGGCTGTTTATGCACTGAGAAAATTTTCCTCCTCCCTATGCTAAATTCACCAAAAAAAAAAAAAAAGCACTATGGCTAAAATGAGCTGAAAACATTAGAGAGCTCAAGTAAAGGTGGATTTTCTGAGATGCATGGTTCTCACAGGACAGTAATACTACAAACATATGATGATATTATATGTATTGCTGTAGATTAAACTAACAAAACATTATATATAAAATAAAACAAAGGGGCTTAATCTTAAACATCTACAGCAGTAGGACGCAAGATTTACATTATGCAGCAGTGATATTAATTCAAAAGCATCATTTATTGTAGTAAAAACACTGATAGAAACCATTTCACTGCAGTACCTGGTTTTGCTCTTCATACTCTGACTACTACTCTAATTTAGCTGATCATATACAGTATGTTTTTTGAAGGTAGTGGTACAATGTGGACTAAAGGATCTGAATACTATGTCACCATATGCGTACAGGGTTAAATGTTCGGGCATCTCTTGGATCCAATCAATAATCTGTTGTCTGCTTGACAGTAAATGTGTTGTTTGACTACCCCCTGCTGAGATCATATGGAAGTGTATGTTGAAAAAGCTGAGATCTATCACTGAACAAGACGGAGGAAGGACATGATAATACATAGTTGCTGTCACTGAAGCAAACATCAGTTTTCCCTTGAGAGCTGCTTAGGTTTACCTTAAAAGACAAGACCTTTTATTTCAAGCCAGCAGGGTAATCTGTCCCCTTGGCCTGTTTTTGGTGAGACGTGATGGAGGATGATCCTGCAGGCGAGGTGAGGTGCAGTGTCAGTCTGTGTCTGATGTTTGGTGAAGTCTGATCTGTGCTGACACTGTGAATCAAGGAGAGTGGTTATGGGATATGAGAAGCCACAACTGAGCATTGCTGCAATGTTGCATGCCTAATTTAACAAAACAGTTCTGACACAAGGCCTGAATGACAACTCTATGATATGTCCACTCTGATTTACAGTGCTCCTGTAGCATCCAATCCAGGTTTTCTGAATACTGTAAGTATTTGACCTATGTTTTAGTATTATGCAACAGACTTGTCATTCCAGAACCTAAAGCTATTTTTTAAATGCATTGTCATTGTCAGTGTTATTTCAAGTCACATAGTAGCTTCAAAACTGAAAATTACAGTATTAAACTGTATGTTGTTCATTTGTCCTATTCATTTGCAGCCTATTATGTTATTAAAACACTAGGTTAGTAGGTTAGTAAACAATTCATGTGCTAGTTTCTAAAGGGAGGACTCCATTATGTTGGATGTAATGTTTAATTTAATTTGAAAATGTAGAGTTTCTTTGCATAGAATGGTCAATCATTGTTCATAATGACTAGAGGTTGAAATGACAGATTAAGTCATAATACGAGTATGACACTGATGAAACGTCACCTACTAAAACAATGACATCATGATACAGTGAGTGTACATTAGGTCTATACGTTTAAGGGCAGTTGTCTCCGTGTACATCCAAAAGTCTGTATGGACAAAGATAATCATGTTATTTCACTGCAGTCTAGTGACAGTTTCATAGAATTTGACAAATGAGAAGATAATGTACAAAAACAATGCTACTGACTTCAAAATGTGATGTAAAATTGAAGGAACTTGAGAAGTTCCTTCTTCAGACCAGAGCCTCCTGGAGGTCCCAAAGACTAATTTTAAAACTCAGGGAGACCTGTCCTTTCAGGCTGTACCCCCAGACTCTGGAATGACCTGCCCCTGTCCCTCCATGTGGTCGACTGTGGACTCTTTTAAAAAGCAGTTCAAGACCTTGTTATTTAGGAAAGCTTTTAGTTGATGGATTTATCCTTTTTATTTATTTAATGAAATTATTCTTATGTTGTTTTATTGCACCCATTTCATGTATAGCACTTTGTGATTTTCATCTGTGAAAAGTGCTTTATAAATAAACTTTACTCACTTACAAAAACATTCATGAACAGTCCATTAAAAATATTAGTAATTTATGTATGTACAAACCTAAGAATTGCCAAAAATGCTATTGACCTGTCTGAATCTGTAATTCTGGTCATGTGTTAAATCCTCATAAAGGATATAAACAAATATCAAATATTGATCAAACTCCAAAAAGTAAGTTTTGGCTCATAAGATTTACTTCATACTACTCTGCATTTTCTCTTCCTGTTAATAAAGGGGTGGGGGTGGGGGGTGTAACATAACCCATAAAGACCTAAATATCCACTACTGACCAAAACCATCTACTGATCTAAACTGTTGATCCACTAATCCTATCAATCCATGTAAATAATTGGTGTAAAATGTAATTTGTCATATTTTCATGGTCATCAGATATGATCCATTTGGACGTTCAGAGGGTCCATAGTTCTTGTGGAAACACCTCCATCTTCTACAACATTGATTCACCACTGAAACCCATGGAGCTGGATCAGTTACAGTGGATGGACACACAGGGTTTATGTGCAGTTAATACTCTATTTTACTGAAAAAGTAATCTTTTGTTAATTTTTTTTTCTGTTTTGATACAATAACTTTTGCCTTTATTCTGAGCTTTTACGAGTGTCTTCATGATCAGTCAGTTAAACAGGAAAATACATGATCTTCAGTGGAAAAATGTTTAAATTCAGAGGATAATATTATATTAAATGGTGATAAATCACTTAGGAAAGGTTAAATAGAGAGAAAAATTCATTTGGAAACTGCCACAAGTCACACTGGGTCCTTATGGGTTAAATAAGAAGCCAGTGAAAGCCAGTGTGAAAGCCAACAATGAACAAACAATTGATATTTTTTTCTTCAATCATCTTTCTCAGTTAGGTTAAATGTTAGGAAATTAAAAGGTTATAGCTCTATTACATAGTACATGTTTAACAAAATGGATGGTAATCGGTAGCTTTTTACAGTCTAGCATTCCAAAAGGTACATTCATAAAAAGTAATTGATGAAAATATGCAGAAATTCACAATTTGCTTTTGCTAATGGAAAATTGTGGCAAAATTCACATAAAATTTGCTATGCATTTAGATAAAGAACAAATTTTACTCTGCTTGAGTTCATGTATTCTCTTCAAAATGAAAATGTAGGACACTGTCTCAATGTGTGGGATGAGGAACAAAAGCTGTGCAGTGCATTTCTGTGCATTTTGATCTGGTCAGCCTAGAGTTAGCACTCAGTACAGGATGAGGAAGCACAGCAGAATAAGAATTTTACAAAAGATACATCAAGGAAACACGATTTTAACAGAACATATATAAGCATCCAACGAAGACCACTGTACTGACAACTCCACAAATGGGAAGGGTAGCTGGGTATCTATGTGGAGCATGACTGAAATAATAGAAAAAAAATACCCTACCTTCCGCATGACGTCATGGTAAACAGCCAATCAGCACCATGGGAATCTCTCTCTCTCTCTCTTGCTTGATCGTTCCTTGTGCGTGCGTGCGTCGCGTGCGTGTGTGTCAACTAGTTGTTAGCTAACGCTAGCTACCCAGTTAGCTAGCTTGTTGAAACATTTTAACGCACAGGCACCGTTTATGCCAAGAAACAACTGTCTTTCATTATGATGAAGGACCTTCGCTGCCGATCCGTGTCTGTAAAGCTTTCATGCCAAAGAGGGTGAGGGACTTTAAGAAAAACAATGATAAGTTAACCAAGGGAACGGAAAGTGAAGCAAGTGCTACAGTTTTTGGACAGGCGACTTCTCAGCATCCTGAGAAGGAAAGCGCTGAGATTTTGCAAGAACTGGATGCGGAAGGAGGATATGAGGCAAGCTGGACAGCTAATGCTAATAGTAAGCTAACTACGCTGGGATCCAAATATGGAAACATTTCACTATGGGCATAGTTGAATTAATCTAATGGAATAAGCAAACGCGGAACAGCTCAAATTTACACAACCTATCAATGGTAAAGCTAAGTTGTTGTAGTCTGTAGTTACATGTATTGAGCTAGCGACAGGGACATAACCAGGTTTGAAATGCTGATATGTGCGGCCTAGCATTAGCCGGTCACTAGCACTTAGCAATGTAATGATGGCTAGCTTAGGAGGATGTTAGTGCTTGTCAATCAGTATGTTGGCGTTAACTGCTGTTGTCGAGTATGTGTTTTGCATTCACAGTGGTCATTGAGGGCACTGGTGGTTTAAAAGTGGGGACTTTTACCTTTTTAAGACATATACATGATGATATGTGTCAGCTAAGCTAAATTATCTGTTAGCTTGCTAATGTCAATCAGAAAACTTAATCTAGCTGGCACAGCACTGGCCTAGACGCATTAGGATAAAAACGAGGTGTTTTAACATAGATCACATCGCACGTAAAGGTACATCACCTTTTGTGTTGCTTATATATTTCAATTAGGTTTCCTATACTGGCTAGAATCACCCTTAGTTCAACAAACCGATTACGTGCCAGTGTTTTTTATGTTGGTCTTAGCTGTGCAAGTGATCAGTTTCATTTTTATAGGACTGAAATGTACTAAAATTGAAGCCTGTCTCAAAAGTATCTCTGACCATTAATTTAAGGATGATACATGTCAGTTTACTGAATCACAGTATTGTCCCATATTTAGTTTGTGGTCTCTTAATAAAACCAATGTAGAAACAAGTAAAGGTCTTATCTGAACAAACTGTATATCAATCTGAATATTTTGTGTATTTTTTTTTTTTGCCCAAGATTACATTTGTAAAACTTACTTGATAATTTGTATATGTGCTTTCATTTTAGGAAACAAACTAGCTTCATCTTATTTCTTTTCTTTTAACAGATGAATGTTTTTTTTTTTGTGCATTCAGTGGGTTACCAATGTGCCAAAAAATCACTCTTCTCCATACCCAGCAAGGATCAGGTTAGAGTGTGGCAACATGCAGGGCAAAAGTACATAATGGCACAGGAATATGCAAGGACTTTTGAACACAACTAAAATATACATATCCAAGACCCTGAACTGTTGTGCTTGATGAAACAGTCTTGGCTGCCCTGCCATACCCAATGGAAGTGCCATCATAGACGCAAGATACTGTGGCTCGAACTGCTGCACAGTTTTTTGAGCTGCAGCTTTGGGGGGAGTGTTTCAACTTTGGGTTGACCAGACCTAAAGGAGGAGATGGGTTCCCAAGCTCTTCAGATATTACGGCAGGGTGTGTGGGCTTCGCTCACTGGAGGCTGGTATGTGGACCCCCATCAGAGCACGTTCTCCAACTGCTTCCACCTTTACCTTTGGATATTTCTCCTGGCCTTCCCTTTTCTGCTGTACATGGTGAGTGCATTTTCACAGAAGGCAAACCATCAAATAAGACACAACCTTAAATATGATCTTTTAATTTATCAGACCAACCAAGACAACTGTTTATACATGTAATACAGAGTTGCATCAAAATCTGTATCAAATGTATAAGAAAAATCTATGATATATATTCATGTATTTAGATTTTATTCTGTAACAATACAAGCTGCAAAGTGTTTTAATTCTGTTTTTGTGTTTAACTTTTACTAAATATCAGCATTTAGCCATAAAGCTTAAGGCTGGAATCTGAAGATGAGGAGGCACCAATAAATTTAACTTTACATAAAAGTCCAATGAGCAAATGACACTAGTTGTCAGGAAAGTCAATGAGAACATTAAAATGGCACATCAAATGTCTGATTTAGTGAGGTAAAATGAATGCTATAAAGTCTGACAGATTTAATGGACATTTAAATTTGAACCTTTATTAAAAGGAGCTCTGGGATGTGTACGCATTTGACATTTCATGTGTGTTGTTATTTCTCTGGATTTTTTTTGGACATTTTATAGCTGTTAAATTGATCAGTTTTGTCACTGTTACTCATTCTTTGTCTAATTCATTTTCAAATTTCTATAGTCATTCTCAGTTGCTGTAATTTTCTTTTTATTCTTGGTAGGCCCTTCCTCCTAGCCTGGTGGTTGCAGGTGTGTACTCTGCTGTGGTGGCTGTCTTTTTCACAGCCATCAAAGTAGTGAACTACCGGCTTCATGCCATGTTTGATCTTGGGGAGATTGTAGAGAAGAAGCAGGCCTCACTTACAGCTGAAGTCCCAAGGACAGAAGAAGGAGATGAAGGTTCAGGTGGCCATGATGGGAATCAACACAGGTAAGAGGATCAAAGTATTTTTCAGCCACTTTTGAGTAAAACTGTATTAAACCACAATGTTGTGGTAGACAAAGTCTTAACTATTTTTACTTTGTTTGACTGCTTCACAGGGATAGTCATGTTGGTGTAGAGATGACCGTGTTTAGGAAGGTCAACTCAACACCCCCAGTGCGCTGTAGTTCCCAGCACTCTTTGTTTGGATTGAACCAAGTTTCGGTAAGGATTTCCTTATTTTATACTTTAACCCTTCATCTGTAATTCCAATATATATAACTCTCCTGTGTTTTGTTTTGTTTTGGTTTGTTTTGGTTTTTTTTTTTTACATTTTTAAAGAAAAAGTGCACATTTAAGTTTCTTTTCTTTTTATGTAGTTGGCAGTTCTTTAATATTATAAAATCCCCTAGTCTTTTTTAAATTTAGTTTCAGTTATTTTATCTGTATTCCTCAGGAGTTCTTGCCCCAGCTTGAGGACACAGGTGGGACTAAGGGTATGTATCTTAACACTGCAATCAAGAAAATTTTGATTTAAAAAGTTGTGGATAGAAAATATGACCTTAATTATTTTTGCTTACTGTGATTAGTTTGTTCATCGAATAGATGTAAAAGTCGCGTAAAATAGCTCGACATTAATATCCACTATTGCTTTGTTTTTATTTTATTTTATTGTGAGTCTATTCCTCTGTTTCATTTCAGACATCAAGGAACTAATGCGGGAACAGGGAAGCAATAATATGATTGTAACATCAGCTCACCGTGAGATCCTACGCCAGAGTTCACAGGATACCATTAGTAAGTCTGCTACTATTTAACAAATGGAAACGTACATAAGATACAGTAAATACTGCTTTTTTTTTTTTCTTGTTTAAAGCAACTGACACCCACTGAACTTGAGCTATTGGTATATTAGTCCTGAATACATTTATCCATATATGCATGGTTTGTCATGTGTCTAAATATTCAGTAAATCAGCAAATAATCTCTGATGACAGATTTAGAAGAACTACATTCCAATGTCTTATGTATATTTTATTCTAACTGTGGTCTATCTGACTGTATAGGGGGTCCTAGTGTTGCCCAGTCCTGCTTTGCTGCTGCACTGGGAGGTGAATTTCAAGGTCTCATGGGAGTGTCTGGAATGTCAGCAGGATTCGGTGAACCTGGAGACTGCTTGTCGATCCCCCCTTCCCCCTCTAGCCAGGAAGATGGAGGAGAGAAAGAACAGTTGCAGGATGTTGAGGAGTTACCAGAACAAGTGGGTCTACAAGTGACTTCTGAGGAGACTGGGTTGGGGGCTTATTCTCCTCTTGCCCCATCCGCTGAATCTGAGAGCCTGGGGGATACACCCCTTAGCCCTCTTATAAAGAGCAGCTTAAGTGAGGAGTTGAGTGAGAATCTTCTAGGTTTGGGCCTTGATCCTGTGGCATTTGCACCTGGGGCTGAGCATCCAGGCAGCCGCAGTGGAGTAGCACTTGCTGCTGGATCCACAGACAGTTGTTTTAGTGCAGGTGGAGCCACCACAGACAGAGAGACACTGAGCACTGTTAGCAGCTACCGCAGTGAAAAAACTGATTCCACTCAACTGGAAAGCCCTTCATTCAGCCAGCCAAGGCCTACAGATGGACAGGCATCTGCTTCGACACCAGCGCTAGGCTCAAACATCCCTGACCCCACAGAGGATCGAGCAGGACAGGGAGGCAGTGATACTGACAACCTTTCAGACAGTGTGCTACTTCGCTCCCCTTCCAAAGATTTCTCCCTCAGCCAGGGGCTAGACAGGACACTTGTTGAAGGAGAGGATCTGCCCTCGATACCCTCTGAAATTGCACAGCCTCCTCCACTCCAAAACTCTTCCCCTTCAAGTAGTGGCCACTCAGAAGTTTGTGATTTAGACAGAAACATCCCGGTTCCTCCACTACCCCCTCCTCGGCAGGCTAATTCAGTGCCCACAGGGCTGGCCCTGGGTCTGGTATGTTCTGAGCCTGCTTTGCCCATTTCCTCTACCCCCTTCTTATTGTCTGACCAGCCAGCTCTACAAGCCCAGCAGGTTGTGCGCCCTAAAGACTTAAAGCTACTGCGGGCCAGTGGCAGTAGTGTGGGGCATAGACCAGGCAGAAGGAAAGCCCCACGAAGGCGAGCTGGAGCAGGAAGCAGTAGTTTTGACTGTGGCTCTTATAGGCGTCATCACAATCACAGACAACACAGAGATTACATCCCGGTGCGTAACCGACTGGGTACAAAGGCTTACAGTGAAAGCCTTTTTGAGGATTCCAGTGATGAGGACGATGGCAGTGACATGAGTGCTGGCTCGAGTCTGGGCTCTCAGCGCAGATATAGCTCGGATGATGATGACGATGATGATGATGACTCAAGTTCCTCTACCTCCTGCTACTCCCCAGACCTCACTAACACTGGCATTACATCCCCACTTCCCCCTGCTGCTCAACTGCCCACTCCACGGGAAGGGGATTTACCTGAAACTGCTGGCCCCTCACATTCTCGTGCTGCTCAACGCTCTGCTAGTACAGCGAGTGCTAAGACTCATGCAAGAGTGCTAAGTATGGATGGGGCAGGTGGAAGCCAGAACAATTCAGCAGCTCTGCCTTCCACTCTGCTTGCAATGCCCTCCACTTCGACTCCTGCACCTCGCACACTCACCATCTCAAAGTCTGATCTGGAGGCTCGCACTATCCATACTGATGGCTTCCCTGGAGGTCATCACCATCGGCTGGATTCCCTTGGGGGATCCTGGACTGGAAACCAAATGGGGTGGAGGGCAGGGGAACTGGTTGAAGAGGGAGCTGTTGGAGGAGGTGAGTTCACCATAACAATACGCAAATTCTTCCCAAATTTTGTGGTCAGTCAGGGAGTCTCTGCTCAATAATTTCTTGGGAATGTTACTCCACTTGGGCTTCTGTTTGTGATTCTGTTTTTTAGTAAATTGAACAAGATGGTGTTTACATACTGTATTTCCTGATAATTGCCAAAGCAAATCTCTAAGATTTAAAAACGTTTGTAGAAAAGGATTTCAAATTTAAAACTGAATACATAAATATGAAATGTATGTTAAAGTAGTTTCCTTTTAAGAGAACTAAAGACTCTCAGACTAATAATCATTCTCAATCATCACTTCTGACCTTCTGTCAGAGTGTTGTTGTGTATTTATCTGCAGGGACCCTGCCTTCTACCTTGTATTTTCTATTTTTCTCATTTTGTTGTGTTCAGGGCTTCAGCCTTCGGGCACTGAATTTTTACCTTCAGCCAATAACGGCATTCTTCAATATAAAAATGAAGCAACTCTGGTTATTCTGGTGCCCTCCTCTTTCTGCTCTACTTTCTAACTCCACTGTCTGTGTCTGTCTGTCTCGGAGACAAAACTTTTGGCAAAGCACACACACAGACCTTTCAGCCTATCACCTTTAACAGAGTTGTCAGCATCATAAACAGCTGACAAGGGAAAGCTTGTGTTTCTGCTGTATTTTGCCTCCAGAATATTCTTGAGTTTTGCAACGGTGTGGGTGTTATTTATTTGTGTTTTTAGACTATAGCCACTGTGACAAGATCAGTGAATAATATTTTATTTTTCTATTTCACCCTCTCTCTCCATGTTTAATATCTGTTAGTCAAAGCTTGACCAACAAGTTCTGAGAGGAGGGAACAAGTTTGAACAGTTCTTTTTACAAGTGTGAAATGTATCATACTTTTAATCACTGACTGTATATAAATGAAGCTTTCTGAACTGCTCCTTTGAATCCATTAGTGCAGTTTGGTGGTTGTTAGCTTTTTGAAGTGAGAAGTGACCATATTTAGACCAAAATGGAATAGGGACAAAGCATGAGGGATCATGAGTACACTAATGCTAAACACTAGCTTACTGACTTGGTAAAACTGTAAACATCAAGCTCTGCACAAGATTTAATGCTTTTTTTGATGTAACCTATGAATCACACTTACAGTCAAGTTGTCTGTCAGAGAAGAAAATCACACAGCAAGCTAAGTCACATTCATACTAAATGCCATACCAAAAAAGGAACAAGATCAAAATAAATTTCAGAGAAACTTATTGACCTCATATTTTTTTACAGAAATTCTGTGTAATTGTTGGCAATTAAATGACAGTTTTTCTGTAATAAAGAAACACATGCTTTGTCGGCAGTTTTTGTCGTAGGACAATGCATACTCTTGGATGGTATTCAAATCGACTTTGTACTTTGGCAGTAGCCTTGGAAATAGAAATCTGACTGTTTTTGCTTCAAATATTACATTTACTACTTCAAAATAATAAGTTTATTTTTGATGCCCTTGTAGATTGAGAAAATGGCTTGTATCATGTACTTTGACACTGTAATGAAACCCCTTGAACTGATGTAACTGATAACCCTTCTGTAGCCATGGCTCCAGATGACGGGGGCAAACATGACTCAGTCAGCAGCGTTAAGAGGACCCAGGCCATCCGCAGGAGACACAATGCTGGGAGCAATCCTACACCGCCCCCATCCACCATGGGATCGCCTCCCAGGTTAGTCAACTAAGCAAAAGTTGGTGAACGATCTAGCTGATGCCTTGTCTCAGCTGGCTCAGCTTCAGCTGTCCTCTGGCTGACTGACTATCAGTGCCTTCTCTTTTTGAAATGCAGTGTCAACACAGCACATAGAACAACTTTAGCTAAAGTTTCTTATAAGTGCTCTATGTTGATACTGAAATTATTGACAAAGCATTTTAGTTTCTGTACAGTTGATACAGTAGTACACAAGTTCACACTCTCTATCTTGATTTCTTGGTCCCTGTAGCCTCCAGGACCTACAGCGGGCTCGGACCTCCTCACATTCACGGACCCGCACTCTTCCCTCAGCCTTACAGTTTGCCTCTTCGCTCCTGTTGCCCCGCAGTGGCATCCATGAGGCTTCCACCTTTGATGACACATCAGAGGGGGCAGTGCACTACTTCTATGATGAGAGTGGTGAGTTTATGGCAGATAATACTGATGTTTCTCAACAAAACTGCTTGACTATATACACGTTGCAATGGAGAGGTTATGTTTTTTCATAGATGCAGCAATTAGATTGTACAGTAATAACAAAGAGTATCCTATCTTGTCATTCCGTTGTCATGTCCTCAGATTATTTTTGAGTTAAATATATGTGCTGATATGTTTCCATGCTCTTCCTGTTCTGTTATAGGAGTAAAGAGGTCCTATACATTTGGACCTGCTGGTGGTGGATATGAAGACCCAGTCCAGTAAGTTGTCTTCTACAGCTTGATGCTTGGTTGTCTTGGTTTTTCAAACTAATCTTACATTTTTATGCAATAAATTTCACACTTTCAGAGAAAGGGAGAGACAGTCCCAGTCCTCAAGCTTCACTTCGACTGAGGTGCCAGAGGGTGCACCAGTCTTGTCCATGCTCCAGCCCAGGCCTGTGGTCTTACAGGGCATGCAGGTGCGCAGGGTGCCACTGGAAATGCCTGAGGTTAGGAGTCTTTGATGCTTCTGAGCCAAGTTATTCTTGGAAGAATATATGTGAAGATGCCAGAACATTTTGTACCTTGAGGAAATGGTGCAGATTGCTCTTGTCACTTTTCCTTATGAATTCATGGCTGCTTTTTCATTTCAATTGTAGTTTGATCTGGACCATGAATCTTTGCAAGAGTCCCAGGAAAATACACTGATGATTGAGGAGAAAACCAAACCTAAACAATACTATCGCTTTTGGGTTCTGCCGGGGAAATGGCTGAGAGTTCGATATGATCGTTTGGCTCTTCTGGCCTTACTGGACAGGTAAGCTTCATCTGAGAGTAGAAGAAATGATGGTCCATATTCCTTCCATTTCCCATAATATAAATGACTAATATGTACTGAAATGTGTGTTGAGGTTTTTACATTTTCCAGCATTATTGATTTTATCTTGATCAAACTAAAAGCATCATTGTTGAGTTATCCAAATATTTATGGAGTTAGATCAGCTCTGAAGTGATTCCTCTGCTCTGTTGTACCAGAAACCGCCGTGTGGGAGAGAATGTGTTTGCTGTGGTGCTGGCCAGTCTGGTGGCCTTCCTGGGCTTTCTGTTGCTTCTCCAGGGTTATTTCAGGGACATCTGGGTCTTCCAGTTCTGTTTGGTCATTGCTAGCTGCCAGTACTCTTTACTGAAGGTACCTCAAATGTAGAAGTTCTTTTGAAAATTTCTCATGTTATTTTTTTTAATTACTAATGACATTATTTTGTATTAACTATGACGGCTACATTGTCTTGTAATTTTTATAGTCGTACCTCACCCATATCATTGTTGTTTTGTGTCTGTATTTTAATGCAAAATCCAAGGCTTATAATTTCTGATTTTGTGTTTCAGAGTGTACAACCAGATGCAGCTTCACCAATGCATGTAAGTTTATAAAACATTTTTAGTGCACATAGATAATTACTATCTACTGTGTTGTGGTATAAAAACATGAAGTTTTAGTATTATTCTTTTATGGATACTCATCCTGTTAGCATAGTTAAACTAATCACATTAGGATTGGAGTTGGTCTGACTTGTCTCTTTTGACAGGGCCATAACTGGATCATAGTATACAGTCGGCCAGTCTACTTCTGCTTGTGCTGTGTGATGATCTGGATTTTTGACCTGTCTGGACGCTCTGGCAGTCTACAACCCTTCTCCCTTTATGGAGTCACCTTCTTCTCTGCACACTTCCTACTCTGTGTCAGGGATATGCTCATCGGTTAGTCCTTTGTTTTTCTTTTATTTACTAGTAAAAATTTTGATAAAGCCATAAGCTGTCTCTGTTAAATCAATTAGAGCTATGCATGAAGCAGCAATATTTTGGCAAATAATTAACTTTCTTTATACATTGTCTGTAGTCTGAGCAAATAAAATATTGTGTTTCTCACTAAAGTAATTCATTTCCATCAAATGTTGTGTGTTCTTTATTTTGGCCAGATGAATTGTTTTAAAAGCTTCTTCCATTTTTCCTTTTGTCCAACAGTGTTTTCCTTGTGTTTCCCGGTCATTTTCCTGTTTGGGTTGTTACCTCAGGTCAATACCTTTGTGATGTGTCTGCTGGAGCAGATCGACATGCATATTTTTGGTGGAACTGGTAAGAAGAAGGCTTCAAAAGGGGATTGTATAATGGCCTGTCAGGAAATTAGAGGAGTTAGATAGAATGTTAAAACTTTAGACACTGCACATTCCGTGCAGACCTTTTGCTGAGGTCTTTCTTGATTTTCTCTCCATTTCTTTTCTCAGCCACAACCAGCCCCCTATCATCTCTGTTCAGCCTCATACGCAGCATATTGGTGGCTGCACTGCTGTATGGATTTTGCCTCGGTGCTATCAATGTAAGTAGAACAGAGATATTGACTCTATCTCTCTTGAGAAAGTACAGTTGTGGGCTGTGGTATTTCTGTGACTGAGTTTCTGACAAGTATAGAACCTTCGATCGACTGTTCTTAATTTAATGTTCTTTCCTGTAGGCACCGTGGGGGGACGCCCATGTGCCAGTGCTGTTCTCTGTGTTTTGTGGTTTACTCCTGGCTTTATCCTACCACCTCAGCCGCCAAAGCAGCGATCCCACCATCCTGTGGTCTGTTTTCTGGTTCACATTGTGAACATTGCCTTCACAGTTCATTGAAGAAGTTTAGCTTTTTGTGTACTTAGTTCTGTTTTTTTTTTTTTCTCCTTGCTTCCATCAGGTCACTAGTCCGATCAAAATTATTCCCAGAACTTGAAAACCGAACACCAGAAGAACCCCCTGTGGAGATCAAGGACCCTCTGCCTGAAAAGCTGCGCAACTCTGTGGTAAGAATTCCTCTTTGGTTGCTTGCACAGTGTGCACTCCCAGCTAAAAGGTATTCAAAACTTTACTTCAAAAAGTACTTACAATATAAAAGATTCATGTTACTGTTTCATCAATGTGTGTCGTATTTCACTGCTGTTCAAGGTTGAACTACTTTACAAACTGTTAGTTGTCAAATCTACAGCAATACATCATATTCTATAAGATCATGATGTTATGGTAGCATCAGTATCCTATGTCTCTAAAAAGTAGACTTTTCATGAGCTAGAAAGATGGATAGAAAAACAACCCCTATTTCAACTTCATTCTGACTGGATTTTCCTGTTAATCCAAGAGGGATTTTAAAGAATATATACAACATGTATCTTAAGAAGGCACATTTTCTCAATTAATTTAATCCTTCAGTTTATCATAAGCTAATTCAAACACACTGGAATATGTGGTTTTCACTGAACAGGAGGATGAGAATTGAAAGACAAATGCCTGGTAAAAGGTTTGCTATTTTCCTCTGAGATGCAGTAGAATGTGGTATAAAGCTGCATAAAAGTGCTCAAGTACATGACTGAGGTAATTGTACTTGAGTAGAAATATTTATATTCTGGTACTGTGAATGGTTGAACTTTGACTTTCATTGTTTGCTTAAGTTTAAAATGTGTCTGTCTTCTTGTAGAAGGAGATTCTTCATTCCGATCTTGTCATGTGTCCTCTCATGGCTGTGATTACCTTTGCCATTAGTGCCAGTACAGTTTTCATTGCTCTCCAGGTTAGTTGAAGATGGGTGCATGACTCCACTTAAATGGCACATTTCTCAGAGGGTTTCTGTACCCCCCCGTTCTCTTACATACTCATTTTCTTCTCCTTTTGCTCTTCTTCCTCAGCCTGCCCTCAGCTTCGTATTGTACATCCTGGCTGGAGTTGTAGGCTTCATTACACACTATCTCTTGCCTCAGCTTCGTAAACAGCTGCCATGGTTCTGCCTGGCTCATCCTGTGCTTCGATCCAGAGAGTATAGTCAGTTTGAGGTTCGAGGTAAGTGTCAGATTGTTTTTAATGTATGTATGTATGTATGTATATATATATATATATATATATATATATATATATGCAGCAGTATAAGAAAAATCTGCAGGAAAATTCTGCATGAACTAAAAGAAAAGTAGTACTCAACTCCTATCTACAGTCTTCATGAGCACCCTAGGGAGCTTTAAATAAACAGCAAGTTCTTTTTGTCTTCAAGTGCTATAAAAGCTCCAGTGCTGTTCAGAAACCATGATGGCTGTCAAAGTATAAATATTTAATTATTTAATTTTTGTTCAGTGAGATTACTACTGGCAGCCTCAACAAGTGTGAAAAATTGTTTTTCTTTGTGTTTTTCAGATGCTGCTCAGTTGATGTGGTTTGAGAAGCTGTATGCATGGCTTCAGTGTGTGGAGAAATATTTCATCTACCCAGCTGTAGTTCTGAATTCTCTAACAACAGAAGCACGGACTGTGGGCCAAAACCATAAGGAGCTGGACATCTAGTAAGCCATTTCCATCCATACATTAACCTGTTTTTTATCTCTTCTCCGTATACAGGAGACTTCTACACTGTATGAATGTAGAATTTTAATATAGTATATAATATATAAGCTATATTTTTAAGTATTACCATGGCCTACAGTGCATTTACAACCGTACCCATCTAAAAAAAACATTCATTTTTTTCTTTTTCAACTTACACACAAGACTCCATAATGATAAATCAAGAACAGGATTTGGAATGTTTTATTAAAAATCAAATATATCCCTTTTACGTATTTAGACTCTTTATAATGACATTCGCAGCTGATCTAGTGAATCCTACTTCTATCAGTGGCCTTTGAGATGCTTCTACAGCTTGATTGGATTCCACTTACAACTAATTGAACTTATTGGACATAATCAGGAAAGGTACACTCTTGTCTATATGAGGTCTCACAGTTGATGGTGTATGTCAGATTGAAAACTAAGCTATTAGGTTGAGAGAATTGTCCGTACACCTGTGAGACAACATTGTGTCAAGGCACAAATGTAGGGAATGACGTATAAAAAAAACTCCGTGCCTACAAACGGCAAAGCAGTCATTCTGACAGACAAATTTTGGAAGCACAAGGAGTATTCTGAGATCTGGGCAGTCAAGTAGAAAACAAAGAAGACAGTTGTCACACTCAATAAGATCCAGAGGTCCTTGTGGGAGAAGCTTCCAGAAGGAGAACCATCCACCCCTCAGGCACCCCCTCTTTATAGTAGAGAAGCCAGACAGAAGCTGTTCCTTACTGAAAGTCACATAACAGTCTAGTTGACGTTTGACAAACAGCACCTGAATGACTCTTATGGGAAATAAAATCGTCTGGTCTGGTGAAACAAAGATTCAGCTATTTGGACAGAGTTCCCAGCAGCAGGTGTGCAGTAACCAGGTACTGAGAATCACTTCATTAATACCATCCCTACAGTCAGCCATGGTCAATAGTGATGGAATCATGCTGAGAGGATGTTTATCTGTGGTAGGGAATGGGAGAGTGGTCTGGATGTAGGGATGAATAGAAACACACAGATCACTTCTGAGTAAAAACCTTTTCCAGAGAGCTCATGATGTCAGGCTGGATTGAAGGTGTTTTCAGCAAAACAAAGACCTAAAGTGTACCGCCAAGAAAACACAGGAGTGGCTTCAGAAAAACTCAAAGTCCTTGAGCAGCTCAGCCATTGTTTGGACATGAACTCGATCAAGTATCTCTGGAGAGACCTGAAAATGGCTATATACCAACTCTCCCCATCCAGTCTGAGCTTTAATGATCCTGCCAAGAAGAACAGGAGAAACTTCCAAAAGAAAGGTGTGCCAAGCTTATGGGATCATTCCAAAGAAGACTGGAAGCTGCCATTGCTGCCAAATGGGGTTTAACCATGTATTAAGTGAAGGGCCTGAATACTTAAAGCAGCATATGACTTTCATCACAATTTTTTTTTTTTAATTTTTAAAACCCAATTGATAGCCTAATTATCACTAATCCATTAGTCGTTCTGTGCTTACGCACCTGAATCACTTCCATCATGGTGAACAACTTTGATGATGACTCCATCATAAACAGTCTGCTTGTTTACATAACAGAGACGTCACTTGGGCCTTTTCGGAAATTTTGTCACAAAGGGCATTGTGGAAATGGCAACTAAGTGAAAGCGGTTTCTCACAGATTCAGCAAGAAAAACGAGCCAGATTGCTACAACATAAAATTATACAGTCATCCAGGGTTGTTTTAAGGAATGAGTATAGTCAGTTGATGGAGGTAAAGGCAACATTTGGGTTCAGCATTCACAAAGAAACAGTGAAATTGCTGCTGTGTGGAATTCCCATTCCCACAATGCACTGCTGCTTTAAGTAAATGGGATATTTCTTTCACTCTTTTATTTTCAAGAAATTAGCAAAACACTGCAGAAATTTGGTGTGTTTGTCAGTGAGGAGTGTTGCGCATAGATTTGAGAAAAATGTATTCAATCAGTTTCTGAAACATAAAAAGTGTTAAACTTAAAAGGGGATGAAAACTTTCCACATTAACCGTAGTGCATAAATGCCTACAACTGCATAAATACCAGTTACTTAGCTCATGATCCTATTGAGAGCTAAAACTGGCAGCCACTGCTAACGAGCCATGGTGCCAACCCACAAGGATACAATAATGTCACTGTATGTTGTGTTGGTTGGAGGACATCCAATTCCACAAGGATTAAGAGTTTCCATAGGATAAATAGTGCTTCTGGTTACAGTTCAACTACTGCACATGTACACAGTTGCTTGGTTTCTGGATTTAAGTGGAGTTTTTTTCCAAACTCTTGGGTTGTGTCCATCATATTTGTGTAACAAACATCCTCCTCTTTGACTCTGTGTCCTACAGCAGCCGGGCTCTCTTCATCTCAGTAGCTGGCATGAAACTGCTGCGTTCGTCCTTCTGTGCCCCATCACAACAATACGTCACACTGTGTTTCACCACGCTGTTCTTCCACTTTGACTATCCACACTTCTCTGAGACCTTCTTAATTGACTACTACTTCATGTCCATTCTCTTCAGCAAGGTAAGAACATAGGATGTTCCTTATCATAACAGAACAATATGATCATAAATATGAATTAATTCTTAAATTTATGTTACTTATTTTTCTAAGTATGCAGGTGTAAGTTAATTTCTACCGTATTAACAGTGTAGTATCATGAATATAGTTTGTGAGGTGTTCTTTGATAGTTTTTTTTTTTCGTTTGTGTCTTTAGATGTGGGACCTGCTGTACAAGCTGCGCTTTGTTTTGACGTACATTGCTCCTTGGCAGATAACATGGGGCTCAGCCTTCCACGCCTTTGCTCAACCATTTGCTGTGCCCCGTATCTTTCAGTTTGTTGGTTTATGTAAGAATAGTAAGATGGTCTGCTATATTGCCTCAAATATAGTAGAAGGTTACAGACTTTTGGTTGCAATTATGTTTGAGTTGTATATTTGGACATATTTTAATAACAAGGGTTTGTCTGAGCCACTGCCATTTATTTATTTATTTACCTTTTTTAAGTTATTGCATAATGCTCTTTATTCAAACTTGACACTTACTACTTACTTGACACGAATCAGGTCAGATTTAAAACTTGTAGTGTTTCACCTTTCAGGGCAACCTTCATTTCTAAATACAGCTTTGTTGTTAACCATTTATTCTGACTTGCAACAGTCACATCACCTCACCATCACAAATTATAGATAGTCAAGACATTAACACACATATACCCATGTAGAAAATGAAGCAATAGCAGTTTAAATGAGTTATTCCAAACAGCGTTGAAAATAGCAGGACTATATTTTATTGTTTAATTTCTTCATTTAAAGCAGCACAGATTTACACTGTTATCTGCCCTTTACATGTTATGACAGACCTTTTTTTTTCCAACTTGTATTTGTGGTCCATGGACCTGGCCTTTTTAATATGTACCTAATACTTTTGTTTACTTTCTGTCAGTAAGATGTCCTTGACTCATATGTGTTCAGATTCTGCAGTGCTTTTTGTCCAGGCCATCTTTTCCGCCATCTTTTCCACCCCTCTCAATCCTGTCTTAGGCAGTGCTGTATTTGTCACTTCATACACAAGACCTGTCAAATTCTGGGAGAGAGACTACAAGTATGTTTCAGCTACTTTCCTCAATGCTAGTGTGTAACAATATGTCAAAGTTTTTGTTGAAATAATTTTCATCCAGTATTAATCAAGTTTACCATGTTTGCAGCACTAAGCGAGTCGATCATTCCAACACCAGACTTGCCACCCAGTTAGACCGCAACCCAGGTATGATGTAACACTGACTTATTGATTCACTTGTATGTACTTTTAGTCCATAGCTATGCTCATGTTGTTGTTTTTTTCTTAGGTGCAGACGACAACAATCTGAACTCCATTTTCTACGAACACCTAACCCGCTCTCTGCAGCACAGCCTGTGTGGAGACCTGCTGCTCGGCCGCTGGGGCAACTACAGCACAGGCGACTGTTTCATCCTCGCCTCAGACTACCTCAATGCACTGGTGCACATCATCGAGATCGGCAATGGCCTGGTCACCTTCCAGCTGAGGGGCCTGGAGTTTAGAGGTCAGCACCAGGGAATGATGAAACTGGAAGAATAGTTTGTACATGTGTTGAGTATTAATTGTTAAGCCAATGGTTTGACAATGTTGGAGGTTTCAGGCCATACATTTTAAATAACCAGCATTTACAACAGCACTCCTGCACTGTACCTTAACCCTTAACTGTCTGTGATCACATGAACTTTTCAGATTTCCTTTCTCATTTGCACACATCTAATGAGTCTTGATATGTAATATGAAGTCATTATTCAGCTCCATTTATGCTGAAAAAAACTGTATTACAAAATTTCATTTTAGACATGTTTTCTACACTTTCCTATCATTTTATTCATATATTCCATTACATTTGTGAAGCTAAGACTTTGGCAAACCTATTTCAGCACCAAAACACTTAATCTACATGAGTGAAGATGTGTTTTCACAACTGTTAAACATTTCCACAAAACTGACCTTCAGAAGTTCAGTATTTGAGCTGAATTGTCTCTTTCAACAGTACTCTAAGACAAAAATAGGTTTCAGTTTACATAAAGCTGAGATTGTCCTGAACAGTTTGATATAAAACACTTGGGTATCATTCTATTTGCAAGTACCTTTAAAAAGGTGAGTTCAAGAAAGTGTGTAAAAATTGAGAAAGATACCCTTAGACCTCTTGAGAGTTCAGAATAAAACACTAAATTGACAAGTCTGTATAAGCTACCATTCTAAATACTTCTGGCATTCTATGCCACATGTCCTAGTGTATATAATGTCATCTACATTTGGTCCAAATGGCCAAAATTAATATTATTTTAACATAACATTGGTACAAAATAAAATGTCCATTATCCATTGGAGGTCTTCGCTGATCTTATTTGTTTGGTATATGTCTAGGTACTTACTGTCAGCAGAGGGAGGTAGAGGCCATCACAGAGGGCGTCGAGGAGGATGAGGGCTGCTGCTGCTGTGAACCTGGACACCTGCCACACATGCTGTCATTCAATGCCGCCTTCGGGCAGCGCTGGCTCGCCTGGGAGGTGGCCGCCACCAAGTATGTACTAGAGGGCTACAGCATCAGCGACAACAACGCAGCTTCCATGTTACAAGTATTCGACCTTCGTAAGATTCTCATCACATACTATGTTAAGGTAAGTCAGTAGGATTAAATCTTTGGGTCTGTTATGTACCTTCATAATTGTAATGCTTATGCATAGAGATGCATAATAGTATCACACAGTCAGTCTGTAGCACCTTTTTACACAGCACCTCTGTTCCAGGAATATTTCACCTTTATTCCTGAGCAATGTCTGTGTAAACGAAATGGTAGGATGATTTGGTCTCACTTCTGTCATGGCTTTGCAATGCTTCTGGTGGTAGTAACAGAGCCGTGATAAAGGTGGAATCATGATTCCGGAACGCTATTGCTGCATTTCCAGTACATGGTACCAGCTCGATGTGACTCAGCCTTTTTTGCGTTTCCATTACATAGAAGAACCTGGAATCTGGTACCCATTATTACTTTTTTAGTACTTACTCATCTGAGGTTCCAAAATGGGTGAAGAGACACTAAAATGTGACATGTAAACACTGCAGACCACTGATTTGTCAGAGAGTTGTCTCTGCATCATTTCGTCATCAATGTGCGACACACCATTGTTTAAAGAAAAAAAAACAGATTTAGAAGTTTACAGTAAATATACCGGTAGGCTAATCTATGATGACAGCCTGCAAAACGACACCATGGCCAATTGAGGAGGTTCAGACATTTCTGTTCTTGGTGGCTGATCAAAAGATTCAGTGTGAGCTTGACAGGGCAACAAGCGAGTTTATCAGCAACTCTCTGAGCAGATGTCATGGAAGTTATGTGCAGCATCGCTATGATGTACAGGTACTCTAAAGTCGGTAGTATTCTTTAATGGAAACGGTCTCCAGGAATAGTTCCTGTTACCAGAGTCGAGTTGAGCCGGTATCATGTAGTGGAAATGCAGCATATGTAAGAGGAACACCTCTCCTTCTGCAACCAAGGTGTGACGTTCTGATGACGTATTACGTGTGCGACCCCTGCACTGGGGGGATTTAAAAATGAGCACGGGCCGTGTACAGTAAATAAACATATCAATGCGACCAGAAAGATGTCAAACTGGGGAGACGCAGAGGCTGTTGTCACTTCAGGCGGCGGACTCTATCCTTGCTAACATTTGTGGAACAGTGAAAGACGGCTCTGGAGAGGTTAGCTAAGAAAATGAAGAGCCAACACCACTATGCTCGGGGTATTTCCGACGCGCAAGTTATACGTTACACGATATGCTGCATCACTGTCCCTTTGATTCTGGAACCCAGGTCTGCTGTGTAAAAGTCCAGCCTGTCTCACCTCTGTTACTCCTTTGGCTTGGCTGTGGAAATCGGTCAATTGTGGCAAAAAGGTGGGATCACCATCTCACCTTTTCTTCTGGGATCTCTGTGTAAAAGTGGCTTCTATATGGTTTAGATTAAGACACTGAGCAGAGACCAGAGGAAAAAATATAAAACAAAAATGACTACAGGTGGATTAATTCAAAATTAACGAAAAGTACATAAATAGACTGGTAAAGTAAATAAACTTGTATTTTAACAAAGTTGCCTTAAGACCAGTCTACATATTGGCCAGTAAAGACATAAATAATTGTCATGTGGCCCAATGAGACTGTTGGTGTAGTAGGTTTCCGAACTGTCAAATGACCCTATAACAATGATTCTTCAGATCAGTCTTCAGATGTTTCACTCATTTTTTTTTGTTTGTTTGAACTCTATATACACACATCTTTGTCAGATCTACTGTGACCTCTAAATCTTTCCTTCTTTAACTTCGAACATCATGCATTTCTTCCCTTCAACAGAGTATCATCTATTATGTGAGTCGCTCTGCTAAGCTGGAGGAGTGGCTGACTAATGAGACAATTCAGGAGGCTCTGCGACCTTGTCTTGGTTCTAACTATGTTGACAGTGACCCCACCTTCAACCTGAACATCGATGAGGACTATGATCACAGAGCCTCAGGCATCACCCCCTCTTCCTTCTGCATGGTTTACCTGGACTGGATTCAGTATTGCAATAGCAGGCGTCAAACAGTAAGATTCTTCATTTATGTTGGATTCATGCCCTTTTTTCTCCTATGAAACTTTTTTTTTTTAAAGAAACTTCATACTATTTCAGGTACTATCTTCTGTATCTTTGTACTTGTGAGGCTGAGTCACAATGAAACAACTGGCCTCATTTGACAAGAAGTCAGTGAGAGAACATTATGTGGTAAAATTAAGCCATGTTCACGCCTAAGATTCACGATGAGCTCAGTTGAAACTTGGACCTACTTGCAGAACACAGCTCTGCAATCTGCCATTTTACAATGCAACAAGACAAGACTGTTTTGTTTCCACAGCAACAACTTTTCATACTAGTACTCAAACTGCTTTTTTTTTTGCTTTTTTTTTTGGGTAGTTGGATATAATTTGTAGCATCTTAAAATATGAATGAGGAAAGTGAGTTACTTGCTACAGCTACATCCCTAGTGTTAATGAAACAGCAAAAACAAAACATCAAAAAAGAGAACTGAGAACTTTTCTAATCTATTCCTGGATAGGTTCCATTGTTGAGAGAAGTATGTGTTGTATAAATAGAGAAAACACTTTTGGCCCTGGATGGAGGAAAAGCAGATGATAATGCTGCACTTATGGGCGACTGGTGATTGACAGCTTATAAATACTGAGAAAAACACATATTACAACTACTTTCTAAATCCAGCCACTGGCAAGATGCTGAAACTTGGCGGCAGAGTCCTAAAAGATTAAGCTGAGAATCTATGGTCTGAACTTACTCAAAGCATTAAATGTGGGGGTTTTGTTTACTTGTAGTACTTTCTTTTGGCCTTCAAAATATCTCAAACTACAGGTCACTTTGATTATGTTTTTAAATTTAGAGTAATGAAACTGTAAAACATACTGAAATATCTTTTGGCTTAATTTCAGCATGTTACTGTGTTTCAGCCGGTGACTAGTGAAAGAGATTCTCCACTTGTAAACCTCTGTTTCGGGCTGTGCATCCTGGGAAGACGGGCTCTGGGGACGGCCTCCCACAGCATGTCCGCGAGGTAGGACACCCACTTGTCATCTCTGGTACCTGTGGTAGATTTATGCAGTGGTTGATATAGTGGTTTTTATTCTTTTGACAGTTGGGAGCCATTCCTTTATGGCCTTCATGCACTCTTCAAAGGAGACTTTCGCATCACGTCTCCTCGGGATGAGTGGGTGTTTGCGGACATGGATCTGTTGAATCGAGTGGTGGCCCCAGGAGTGCGAATGTCTCTGAAATTGCATCAGGTACCTCTGCTATTTTATGCTATGCTAATTATTATGATAATAGTCCTAAGTAAGCCTGAGATGAGATGTTTTTGTCACTGAACTGGACACTGTGATTCTGCAGGACCACTTCACATCTCCCGATGAGTATGAGGACCCTATGATTCTGTATGACGCCATCACAGCCAATGAGGAAAAGATGTTGATATCACATGAGGGTGACCCAGTGTGGCGCAGCGCTATCCTGGCTAACATGCCCTCCCTACTGGCACTGAGGCACATTATGGATGACGGCAGTGACGAGTATAAGATTATCATGCTGAATAAGAGGTTCCTCAGCTTCCGAGTTATCAAGGTCATTACTTGTGCTCTTTCATCTTTAATCTTTATTTTAAAATCCAGCTGATCTTTCCTGGGTGGTCTTCATTTCTCCTTATTTGTGTTTTAATTTATTTTCTAACAACTGTTGTTTTGAAAACAAACATGCAAATCCTAAAGAAAATATCAAATGTATTTCTGGTATTTCAGCTCAGGTCTTAAAAAAAGTTAATGTTACTTACTGTACTTTCTGGACTATTGGCTGCACCTGGCTATAAGCCACACCCACACTTCATGCTGCCATCTCCAACATCTCACCATTGATTCAGTGATGCCAAGCTTACATGCAGCCACTCTATTTCCTTCTTTGACAGCTGGATCAATTAGCCCGTGAAACATAAATTAGCCGTATCATTTTTTGTGCCATGGGTTCACAGCATGTGAAAAAATTAACGGCTTACAGGCCAGAAATTAGGGCATTTTAAATGTGATTTTTGTAACAAAACTACCAAATAAAATTAAGTAAGTAGTACCCATTAATGCAGCTCATGCAACTTTTAAATAACAAAATTAGTTTAAATAGTTTCTGTTAATGTTACTTTGATATGATTGGGTATGTGCAAGTTTAATAAGATCTGGCTAATAAATGTCTGTGTCTGCTGTTTGTGTTTCCCCTTGCAGGTGAACAGAGAATGTGTGCGTGGCTTGTGGGCGGGGCAACAGCAGGAGCTGGTCTTCCTGCGCAATCGAAATCCAGAGCGTGGCAGCATTCAAAATGCCAAACAGGCCCTGAGGAATATGATAAATTCATCGTGTGACCAGCCCATTGGTTACCCCATCTATGTGTCCCCTCTCACCACCTCATACGCCGGAGGACACAACCAGCTCCGGTCTGTGTGGGGAGGACCTGTCAGCCCACACAACATTTACACCTGGCTCATCAGCAGCTGGGACAGGTATGTAGTCTAAATCACATTTGGTAGAAAACATAAGACTAAAACAGCTAATTCAATATAATCATCCACACTGATGAACAATTTGTAGACAGCAGCATCAAACACACTGCACTCCAACTGTGTCAGATCCCCACAATGAATATTGATCAGCTGTCGTAGCACATGGAATGGATGCAGACTGCCAACTTTAAGTCTGCATATGTTTCTTACATTTTATACACAAAGCTCATGTATACGGAAGGTGATCTCCTTCCACTTGTACAAAAATGTCTCTGAATATTTTGGCCAATATGAGTATAATAAGTGATGCTCCTCACTGTAGTCACTGCCACTTAAAATTGCTTGTTAATTAATATTTATTAACAGTAATAAGATAAGAGAGAGCTAAATGAGTCACAACAATGTTAACATTTACACAGTTTGAAAAGAGACATCCTGTAAATGTACTGTATTCGGGTTGACTGTCAATCAGAGGAGACACAGTGATGTTAACCATATTCTTGGTGTGGCTGCCCGCGTGGTAAACTGTGATGTTGAATGTCCTCCATGTACGTGTCTACAGGTTACAGAAGGGCTGTGGTGCCGGCTGTAACAGCGGAGGAAACATCGAGGACTCTGATTGCGGCGGCGGCTCCACTTCCATCTCCACCAACCCAGCCATCCACACTACTCAGAGCACACCAGCCTCCAGCCTGCCTCAGCCCCACATCACCACAGTCCAGCCCTCTATGGGTAAGTCCTGAGACTAGATGCTGGATCATAGACACTGGTAAAGCTTGTCCAACTGTGTAACCAAATAACACTTAAGCTTATCTCTGAAATGTGGCATCTGTAGCTCACGTCATTAAATATTGCTGACTTTGGGTTTGCATTGTAGCTGCACATGACAATGAATGTTTTGCCTGTGCATACATGAATTGTACAGGACTCCCGAGGCCATGCGGCTCACATACAGATAAATAATTTTTACAGTGGTGTCTGAGTGATCTGAGGTTGTGGTTGTTCAACTTCAGCTTGTTTTTAATTCTGTTCTGTGCTGTAAAGGGTGAAAAATCCCATTTTTTATTGAGGATTGTTGTTTTTAAACCTTTCAATGTTTTTTCTGCATTTAAGGATAAACTGGTAATACTTTGTTGATTTTTGGTGTTGAAGGTCAATGCCTTTTCTGGATGCTGCTCCAGAACTGTGATCACAATCAGTTACTGATATCATTATTATCATTATTTATTATTAGTTCTTTTTGTAGTAAGTTGCGAGCCTGAATGACCCAGTTTACTAATTAAATAAAGTTGACAAAGCTTTAAATATCTTTTCTTCATATCATCTGCAGTGTAAAATAAGTCAGTGTAAATTTTGAGATCACGGCTTCCTATTTTTTTTTTACATGGATTCTATGAACCAATCTAATTTGTTCTGATTGTGAGTTGTTAAATGACAGCTTTGTGGTTGATCAGTACTTATCTAATGGTATGCTTAATGAAGTGCTTTGTTTTTTATTTCAGGTACAGACAACCCTGTCGGTCCCCAGAATTGGCCTCACCACCCTCAGCCCCTCCCATTAGCACTGCTTAGCCAATCAGAGGGCAGAATGGAGGCGGGGCTGCTCACCTCCCTGCAGCGCACATCGTCCATCCAGGGGCTGCTTGGCCAGCAGCTGTCCAGCTCCCAGCTGTCATTCAGCAGCTCTGTGGCCCCGCCTTCTCTACCAGGGCCAGAGCGGTTCTGCCCCGGGAGCTTTTTGGAGAACTCTGGGCACAGAGCGGGCCAGCGGGCTGGCCTTGGACAGAGCGGCGGACTACATTATGAGAGCCACTTTGGCAAATGGAGTTTTTCAAGCAGGAAGGGCTTTAACGGACCAGCAGCAGTGGAGGGCGACACAGGAATGGTCCAAACCATACGCACACAGGTAAGGAAACTGATGGAGCTTCTGTGTGACGGGGCTTAGTTAGACCAGCTCAGAAAGGTTTGACCTCTTTAATTTATGTTTGTCACTAGTAATTGTAAACGTCTTCACTCTGGGAATGAGGAAGTGAGAGTGGTGGTCAAATAAGCAGATTGGAAAGACCAAGTGATGAAATAGAAAAAGTGAGATGTCTTGATTCTGTCACAGTGGTTATATTCTAAAAACACATCCACATCTTCACAAATTCCAACTGAAGCTCAGGCCTCCTGAGTGTGACACCAGCAGGTGTGTTTCAGGGCAAGTGCATTAAGGGGGAAGACAATAAGCAGAGAGTGAGTGCTGCATAAGCAGAGTCGGTTCATTTTTCTCCATCCACACACTGCAGGATGCTGCTGCTGTTTGGCTGGAGATTCAAACTCAGTGCTCAAAGGTTGACACCAAAAACATCCTGAACACAGCAAAAACAAGAGGGAAATGGATGATACAGGCTTAGGATGTCTGCAGGTACATATAACACCATACTCTTAAAGAGGGTCAGAAATGATGACTGAGAAGGATAATTACTGTAAGAGTCCATATAGTATTTAAGAAAAGCATTTCATACTTTGCCTTTTGATTGACAGGTTTTTTTGGACTCTTGTTACAAATATTTTTCCGTTTTTGACTGTTGATAAGCAACACATACACAGACGTCTCTGTGTAAATTGTTGTTGCATAGGGCCAAACTTTAATGGCACCGCAAAGCACACACCCCTACAGTTGAAGAGAATAACTAGATACACTACTGACAGAATCTAAACAATAGCAATAAACACACTTAAATGAACATGCTTGCACTCACAGACTGGTCTATTAACATTAACCCTAAAAACCATATGTAGTAACTTACCATGTTCGAATAAAACTAGTGGTCACTGAGGTAGTTGACCGATGATTCTAAGTTTGACACATCCTGTATCCTCAGTGTGAAAAACAGGATAAACATCTGTAACAAGGCCAAGTTTATTTACACCTATCCAGTTTCTGTTGTTATAATTCAGTTTCTGCATTTTACCCATCTTAATACAGACACTCAGTACCAGTGGTGGCTGTTGGCCTTTCAAAGAGGGGAAGCTCATTGTCGGAAATTATGTTCAACTGAAACAAGGAAATACTGTGTGTTTTATTTACAGTGTAAGAAATGAACAAGTAATTTTGCTGAGCAAATACCAACAAAATGGGTTGCAGTTTGTCTTTTGACTTTGCTTGCAAAATCTGCAATGGGCCTGAGCTGAGCTGTCAAGTGACTGAATTTCTCAAAATACCTGTCAATCAAAACAGGATTCAGCCTTTTGATTGATCCTCCAATCATCATGTGGAAGCTCAGCATCCAGGCCAGCTGAGGCCCGCCCACAGCTCCATTCACCCCCAGAGACACTGAGCATCTGGGGGCGGGACAAAATTGTAGCATTTATCCAATGACTGTCGAGTTTCAAGGCAATGAAAAAACTGTTCCATGCAGTCCCATTGAAGTACATGGACAATCAGCTTCTACAGGCAAATGCATTGACCATAGACCGTATAAGAAAATGATGCTATGGGAATGTACGAGGTTAACAACATCGACTCAGTCGATTTGTGATAAGTAGCTGATTCTGAACGAACTCGTCTTCGAGATGAACGTGTTCTAACACATTTGTAGTCAATGAAATGTTAACATAGCCATATAAATTTGACCAATTAATTTTTGACATTTTAGGGGAAGCTGAGCTTCCCTTGCAGTCTTGGAGAAATCGGCTCTGCTCAATACCTAGCATTCGCACTTAGCATCAGCACAGTAGGAGATTTTAGCTACAACTGAAGGCATTCACGGACCAATTCCAGATCTTCCATGGACAGGAGAATTAATATACCTGTGTTTAATATGCACATAAAATTGATATAAATGAGTACGCACATACATCAAATTTTAACAGCAAGAGACAATGATGATGAAGGGAACAACAATGGTCAAAAACTTTTTGCTTCTCAGCTCAAACACACCCGTCAGTGATTAGCTCCTAATGTCTAAATGAGACACTACATAAACACATCAAGCAAAAACAAAAAAGGCTCCAACATTGTATTTATAATCGATCCATATTTATACTGTTTCTCAGTCCATTACAAATGATAGTGAACTGTGTCCAATTCCCTAAACCTAACTTTCAAATATTTTTGTGATATTTTGATTATATAAATACATTTTTCTTATTCATTTCTATTTTTTTTTTGTTGTAACTGTTTTGAGTTGTAATGTTAAAAAAAAAAAAAAAAACGCACACAAAACCTGAAAATAAAACTAAAGATTTGTTACCAGTGGGTAATGATCCTCAGTGGTGTCTGCTTGTGATACATTTTTCTTATTACCTTGTACTGTTCTTCACAGCCTACTCCTCCTGCAACCCTCCAGGAGTCCAGTCTAACACAAGATCCTCTGGGAGCCACTCAGACAATGGACCCAACCCTGCTGACTGCAGGAGACCCCCCCTCACCCCAAGAGGAATCCACAGAGCTGCCTTTACTTGAGCATCTGCGCTGAGTCTGCACCGGGGCATCCCCGGTGACATTCTCTGCAGTGAAAGCACATCGTGGTCGGCACTGGATCGGGCCTGGCCCACCCTGACCGGACTCATTCCAGCCTTCAGGACTCATTCCGTCAACCCCAGATTATTAACCCTTTTCCAGCCCAGTGTGGTTCTGGATCAGTTCCAATGTCTCTGTCACCTTTTCAGCCAAAGGAGTGAAACATCCGATCGCATGCTGAGCTGATGTACGTCACATCTGTTCATTGATTTACGCCAACCTGTTTATTCCAAAGTCAGCTCTCATTGTGACTCAACACTTGATTTTTATTTTTATTTTCTTACAAAGTCGCTCAGTGTCTCTACGGACAACCTTTAGGTTGTAACAGTAGTGACAGGCCACTAAAGGCCAGTGCAATGAAAAGGGATATTTTGCTTGAGGATATTTTTCTATACTGGAGAATCATGGAGAATTGCCTCTGACTTTCTCTCACTTGATGTCTGCAGCAGTTTTTGTCCCCATAATTAAAAAAAGTTCCAGATATTCTGTTGCTGTATGTACAGGTGAAGGATACATGGATACCGTGATACGCCTTGATAGTTCTCCTTTCACAGTCTTTGGGCCTACAGTGTAGTTAAATATTTATCAGCACATACTGACCAGTGTCTAACCCCCCCCCAGCAGATTATTATATCTACATATTCAACAACTAAAAAGGCATCACACAATGTTTCATTCTCATCCTCTGGCCTGTTGCCTACAGAGGTGCCTGACATCATCAAAACCCGACAGATCCATCTCGGAGCAAGTTTCAGGGGAAAAAACAAAACTCATTTCCATCTCAGCCAACACGTGGTGCTTCTACCGCTAGTTTACAGTCCGTTTAGGCTTCGGTCCTGGATCAGACTAAACACAGAGATGAAGGATGACTTCAGACATAGATCAGGATCGAGCTGAGGAGGATTTGCATCTGTGAAATTGTGTTGATCACAAATGGACAAACTGGGAGAGGTGGAATCTTCAAGCCTTTTTGTTTTGGTGAGTGGGATGTCCATTTTGTTTTACTCGACTTGAAGAATCACCAGTTGCTCAGTGTGTACTATGCACTGAACTGTGTTTTCATTGGATGAGCGATCAGTAACTCCCTCTGCCATCAGATCCAGTCAGTGATGACTTCTCTGTAGCAGGGTCCCAGGCTGCTCTGTGGAGCTCTGTTTTCTTTGCCTGCAGTTCAGCCCCTCTTGTTACTATACTACTGCTTCTGCATCTCCTGCAACTACTAATATACCCACTACTACTGCTGTTTCTACAACAGTTAAATCCAGCGTTTTAGTTGGAAAGAAACAAAGTTGAATAAATACTGAAAGCAAAGGTGGAATATTTATTTGAATAATATTGTCTTACAGATATCTTTAACGGGGTTTGTCTATATGGTGTGCTGATATATCGAATTGAAAATCTGCCTCCTGTCAACTGTACCCCACCTCAACCCCCCTTCACCCCTCAGTTCTTTGTCATCACATTTGTATCATCTCACCAACGGCTGTCTTTTTAAAGTGTGTTTTGTAACTGGAAGTATTCCTGAGAAGTCACTTTAAGTTAGTGTCTTTCCCACTTTTGCACTCTATGTTTCGCCACTGTGAAAAGAAGATTAAAACGCAGAGTTTTAATGGGCTGAAGTAGATCAACAGAAGCTGGCCAAACTGTGCCCCCATATGTTTCTCTAGGTCTAGAACTTCAGGCCCAGAGGACACACTAAAAAGGATGTTTTTCAAAATGAACCCTTTAGCCTCTCATCTGAACAGGTCACTAAACGCCTTCTAAAGCACTGGTTTATGTCACATTACACCCCAATTTTATCACCGTTTCATTGTGTAATGAACTAAACTCAGTGGCAGATAACGGTAGTGGAAAAAAGTTTTTGGACACCCTTAAAATTTTGCACAATCTCAAAATATCATGGCATTTGCAGAAAAATCCTTTTTTGCATTTCTAAAAGGTGTGGCTTCATTGAACAGACACAAACACATGCAAATGATTTTTTTGTTAACAAGAGCTAAATTCTTGACAGTTTGAACATGTCATGGCATGTGGCCTGGATGCAATTCATTATTTTGCTGAAACATCCAGTTTTGACCTTGATGCAACAGAGCAAGTGCAGAAGGGAGCATGTGTGTTTGGAGAATGGAACAATGACTTACAGGGATTCTTATTGTAATATATGACAAATACATGGGGTGTCCAAAAGCTTTTTTCCCCCAACACTATATACAGGCTGCCATCTTTAGATTTGTTTTTACATTCAGTCCAAGGCGCTGCTGTTCAGTTTCAGACAAAACCTGTGTCTATTACATGAGATCAGAGTAAATTCTACCATTATCAATGCTTGTATTTGTTTTTGTATTCTCATGTATATGGAGATATTCAGCAAAATGAAGCCCATGTGGACAGTTTTTTTTCTTTTTTTTTTTTTTTTTTTAAAGGGGGTGGAAAATATCCTGTTTAGTGTGGACCAGGCCTGAGGTCATGATATTCCCATGTTCTGATTCACCTGCAGTGGCTGAGCAATTCTGAATAACTTGGTGCCATAGTATAAATCATTTTGCCACAAAGCGGCTTTGTGTTGCTAGTTTCCTCACCAAATAATCTGTCAGAAGCTCTGCTCCCCTGTAGGAATCTTGAAAGGAGGCCAGTGTTCTCAGGGTCTATAACGGGAAAGAAATTGACTTGTCGTCTTCTGCAGGAAGACTTTTTGTCCAAAGGGAGAAAACTGAAAGGGCGATGAGGAATCAGTAGAGGTAAACAGGACAAGTACTCATGTTACAAAAGACGTCTCCCTTTGCTGTGTTTTTTCTCTTTGGGTTGTGCACAACGCATGCTGGTAAAGCTACATCTTGTCCAGTCTTTACCACTTTTTTTTTGTTTTTTTGTTTTTCTTTACCAATGTCTGAACAAAGGGACAAATACAGCCACGTTTTCTTTTTCCCCTTGTTTGAAGGTTTCAGCAGTGAAAAGTGCATCAGTATCCCTCTCAAAACTCCCTCAACTCAGGAAAAACAGAGACTTTCTGATCAGTGCTGTTTTCTGTTTTTCTTTTTTTTTTTCTCATTCATCTTGAATCCAAAGCAACAGGGAGTAATTTTTTGTTTAACTTTTTTTCTTTGCTGGGAGTGAGGAAAGCACAAGTTAACAGACAGACCTGGGTGTCATTAAAAAGGGATTTCTTAATCTCCTAAATTATGTACAGCATGTTTCGTATATAAATATATATTTAAAAATATAAATCTATTTTATTATTGGATTCTGGGTTCTTTTACATTCAAGACACTATGTTGAGGCTTTTTTGGCAGGGGGGTGGGGGGGGCTTGTGTTTACCCATCGGAGGGGAGCGCTGAGTGGAGAGGCACTCTTCACGTCGAAATGTGCAGTTTAGGAAGGATCAGTTAATACTTCTTTTGCACAAATGTATCATACACCATCCCACTTTATCATTTCTTATTTTAGTTATATTGGGAGGGGGGGTCTTTTATTTAAGAACTTTAAGTCGATGTTTAATGTTATGTACAGTTTTATATGTGATTTTTTTTCCCCTCCTATTTAAATTAAAGGTTTTTGTGTCTTTGTTTGCAGATCAACTGTTGTGAGTGGTTTTATTTTCCTTTATTTTTGTCTTGTTTTGTCTCAAGAGAATTTGTCTTAATTGGAACCGTTACAAAAATCACGTTAAACTGTCCTGCAGTAAATCTTTAATTTAGTCGATAATTAATACAGCAGTGTTCAAGTAAAATTACCCAAGGTTTACATTCTTCACAAAAGAAGATTTGTTGAAAAACAGAAATCACTGCAGTAATTATCCAGTGGAAGGATCTGAACTATTTGCTTAGTTAAAGTCACATGGTGACCCCCCCCCCCACACACACACACACACACACAC
>JAPQRP010000008.1:8153305-8164527 GCA_037367295.1 Apogon hyalosoma
GTGTGTGTGTGTGTGTGGGGGGGGGGGGGTTACTTGTTATAGTACCTCGGATCAGACACTTACCCTTTTTCATTATCAGCAGGAATCAGCCGCTTCTCTGAGCCTCCGACAGCGAGGATACAGGCCTGAGGAGGGTTGATTATCGCTGAGAAGTTTTTGATACCAAACATTCCCAAATTAGAGATAGTGAACGTTCCTCCCTGATGGAAAAAAAAGAAACATAATGAATGTATGTTTGCAGGTTCACTATTGATAGGTGAAATCAGCACCATGCCCACAGACTCCGATGGCATGTGTTCTACCTGGAATTCATGCGGCTGCAGTTTGCCTTCCCTCGCTTTGGCAGCCAGAGCCGACACATCAGAGCTGATGGAGGCCAGTCCTTTGGTGTGAGCGTTGAACACGATGGGTGTGATGAGACCGTTGGCTGTGCTCACTGCCACACTGACGTCTACCACATGATTCCTGGAAACAGATGTCAATACAAATGGGAGCACAAATCATGAGCCCTTGTGTCCTTATTGAGTTTCACAGCAGAAGAATTATCATGTCTGTGCTTTGACTTCTCTCTGCTGGCTTTAAAGTGCAACTACACTATCAAAGTCTGGAATTTATTGCACCAGTAGCCATACCCATCTAGGTATATCAAACACTAACCCTCCGCCAGAGACACATCTAGCACCGTCCACTGTCATTAGAGAATAGGATCAAACTCTGGGTTGTTGAGTTAATTTGTCTTTCTTTAAGTAAATCAAACTTGTTTTGGATGGCGTCAAGAACAGGATGCAGTGACAGAAACAATAGTTTCAGGAGAATTTGTTTTGGTTGAACATTTACACGAGGAAGGCAGTTGTGGTAAAACGACTAAATCCCTACCAAAGAAACCACCACATAAATGTTTTTTTTATCTCAAATCTACTCCCACTTGCAGCTGCAGCTCAGATGTTGCTACTGTTCATGTAGTGAGGCGGACTTCGAAAACAGTAACACACAGGGAGCAGATGAAAACAGAATACAGAATGACATAGTTGCCCAAGAGCAGGATTAGACATGGTAGAATACACCTGCATACCCAAAGTATAAATATTTATCCCTTTATTTTCTGGTGTTTTATTTTATTTCTTAAGGCTACATTCATGTCAATATGGATTTATTTCAAAATACTTTACCTTTTTTTTTACATTTTTTGTTTAGACCTAGCATCCACACTGTTCTGGGTTTTTTTTTTGAAGAATTTCCTAAAACAAACTTTGAAAGCTGCTGTTTTGGTTTCTTTCCAGTATGATTGTTTTATTGTTAGAAGAGGCCAAAGTGGTGACTGTAAACAATGATATACACACACACACACTTACTACCCAATATGATCTTGCCACTCATACCTTATACTTTAGTGTTATATATATATATATTAGTGGATGTACATATGTACATAGTGACAGTAGACTCAAACTTCCTATTATTGTCTTCCATTCATGTTTGACTACATCACATCTGTTTTCCATGATTTCTTTTTACATGGGTGCAGATGTAAAAGAATGAAATAAATCAGATTAACAGGTATATACATGCATGAAGATATCTGAGTATTGAGGAGAAATACAGGTGCGTTAATCCGATTTCTCAAACACAGATAACCTGTCTCTCTTTGTTTTTCCTTTCTTTCATTGATTAAACCATGCAATAATTTTACACTTCTGCTCATGAACTTGTAAAGCCTGCAAATATAGTCATGTGATCATTCATGTGGAAGTTCCTATAGACATTATATATTGGTTTTATATCAAAGAAGTTTTACATCATAAAAAATGCAGAAAAGCACCAGCGAAGACAAGCTCCTGACATTAAGCGTTCAAAGCTTGCACCGTTTCCTTTACTAGATTAAAAGGTTGGTTTGGTGATGACAGACAGTTGCTAAGTAAGAGTTTTTTTTGAGTGAGTCATCATACCTGTAAGATGAGTTATTAAAAAAACAGCATTGATTGGCGTATGTGTTTACTCACTGGCGAATGACTGTTTCCATCCAGGAGGAGTTACACTCGGGAATCTTGAGGCAGGCCAGAGCGCTGGCTTTGATGATGAAGTCGTTCACGCTAAGTTTGATATTCTGAGCTTTCACCTCCTGCGGAGTGGAGCGTTTAAGACATACAAAACATAAATAACTTTAACTTATCTTAGCCGTGTTATGACACCAGAGGAAAATTAATGTTTCCTGTCTGTAACGCTGCTACATGCAGAGATCCAAGTGAAACTCACAGTGTTGAGTTCTTGCCGAAGCTCCAACACTTGGTCCATGTTGACATCTACAGACAGATAATAGTGCGGGATGGTTTGCTTGGACTGCATCAACCTCTGAGCAATGACCTGCAGGGGAGATTCATTTATTCTGTTCAGCTTTGATCCATAATTTATCACAGAGAGGAATGAGGTGTTAGTCAGGCCTTTTGATAAATGATACGTCTGTCTGAAGGGTAAAATGTGGAGGCACAGGTCAAAGATAACAGAGCTACACTTTAAAAAAAAATCCCCTTGGAAAGTTTGCCTCCCAGCAGTCAGTGCACCGACACTGAACTCTGCACAGAGGAAGCACATGGCAAATTCAGGCCGACTGTTGTCAAAAGAGCATCACAGAACACAACGGAGCATCAGATGTCAGGTGTGTGTGTGCGTTTGCTCTTACTTTGCGGATGTTGCTGATGGGGATGTCTGTGAAGGTCCCAGCAGGTGCAGCCGCAGCAGGTGCAGGAGCAGCTGGAGCAGCGGTTGGAGTGGGAGCAGCAGCCACAGCCTGACAAAAAATATTACTTTTTTATTTACATCCAAGATAATTACCCCAAATCATTGTACAGAGTTACAGTAAAAAAAAAAAAAAAAAATAGATAAGTCACTACCTAATTCTTACTAAATATTTCAGCAGACAGGTTTTTAGTTGAATTAGAAAAAAAGCTTTAGCTTGCTTGAGGTAGTTCTTGCCTTCTTTGGAAAACATTTAGCGCAACTGATGATGGAAACTTTTTCCAAACTCACTTCTGACATACTTAATTCACCTGATGCTTCTACTGCAAAACTGAAGAAGCACCTATTTCTCAAAACATGGCTGATAGTTACAACAAAGTAGTCATTTTTTGGCAGCTGACAAACAAAAGGTCGTATCTGAAGCATGGCCTCAGTTGTTTAAGGTGACTTGTATCCTAGCCTACACATATATAGTGTATTTATTCCAAATAAATGTAGCTTTTGCAACATTAAAAATTTCAACTTTTCCTGGCAATTATATGGAAACACTACTACAACTTATTTTCTCATTAAGTTGTTCATGACTAAAACTAAATTCACTAACAGGAGCAGCTTTTGGTGGAACGAAGTTGTCGATGTCTTTCCTGGTGATGCGTCCATCAGGACCAGAACCTAAAGCACAAACGGATCAACATAGAAAATATTTGATAGTTACTTTCTTCATTGTACATTTCCGTCTTCAATAGTATTTTTCACTCTTTAGGCCTCTGTGTTGAACCTATATCAGGGTTACTTACCGCTGACCTGTGCCAGGTCAATTCCTTTATCAGCAGCGAGTTTCTTGGCGAGTGGGCTGGCAAACACACGGCCCTTCCTGGGTCCTGCAGGTACAGCAGCTGCGGGGGCAGGAGTGGGAGTGGGAGCTGCTGCAGGAGTGGGCACTGCAGCCTACAACACAAAAACAAATATTTATGAGTATATGTATGTATGTATGTATGAGTACAGTATGTGTTTGTAAAAGCAGTAACCGCACCAAATTAAAATAGAAATTCAGTAGCCAAGAGAGGACAATTAATGTCTCTGTCTTGAGTTTGGTCAAATCTTTGTGAGTGACTCACCGGTGCTGGAGCTGGGGGTGGTGTGGAAACCTCTGCCACTCCAGTCTCAACGTAATCCTTGAAGGCAGCGATGTCACTTTCTTTTTCTACAATGATGCAGAGTGGTGTTCCCAGGGGAACATCCCGAGTTCCTTCTGGCACCATAATTTTGGCCAAATATCCCTCCTCCTGCACCTCAAAGCCTAAAATCAGCAAAATAGTCACAAAATGTGATGACCCAAAAACATCTACTGTGTCTTATAAGGCTATGTTATTTTCATTATTTCACTTTCAGCAATACTTTTCTTCATTTCAATAAAGCCTTGCATTGTTGAGCACATCACAGACGTACACACAAGCAAATGTGACATAATCAGTAAAACAAAATAAGGAGCTTATATCGAAACTAAGGGTTTCTGATTTGGATAAAATAAAAAATCCAACATGGACAAGTAAACTGTACTTAAATCACCACTACACTCTTCTACCATCTAGATAATCTGTACTCATGTCTATTTACTGCTAAAGTTCAAACATATTCACATTTTAGGTTTTATTTACAATTATTTCCAAATTGAAACTGAAAATGTTTGCTTTACTTTGTGCATTTTTTATCTGTGAAGTATATAATTGAAAATTTTACATGACCATTGTATAAAACCAATTCATTAATCCTTGAATTATGAGGAAAATGTACTACAGTGTGACATGTATCATTACCTGGATACAAAAAAAGACCAATATCTGAATATAAGGTTTTGGTCATATCACACAGCTCTAACATGTCATTCAAGACAAGAGCCCATTGTATCTGTGCATACGTGAGATGGTGAATGTTCATCATATATCATGTGAAATCTGTTTATTGTTTTGTAGGCATGTGCACTAACTAAATGGACGACTGAGGTGTTAATGTTTTTTTTTGTTTTTTTTGTTTTTTTTACCAATGGTTGCTTTATCCGTCTCAATCTCAGCCAGCAGATCTCCCTCACTCAGCTTCTCCCCAACCTTCTTCTCCCAGCGCTGCACAGTGCCCATCGTCATTGTGGGTGAGAGGGCAGGAAGCGCGATCTACGACACACAGGATTCACACACAAAGTCACTGCAGTTTTTTTTTTTGTTTTTTTTTTTACCAACAAAACATGTACTGTGGTACACAGGTATCACAGGTACTGTGATAGTTTTAATGAGCAAAATATCATTAAATCCTATAAGGCACACTGAAAGGACTTTGTTGATATCATTTATCAGTCCATTTATCTCATGGCCTCATTTACTGGTCACTGGTTGATGAATTCAAGGAAAAACCAGCAGAGACTTAAGTGCACATCACAAAGTGGTAATTTAACCTTGTAGTGATCTATTGAAATGCAGAGAGTGGTTTGCAATTTCTACTCCTATGAGTCGATCAGTCAAATCAATTCAACAAAAGTACATAGCAGTTGTTTTCATAGTTGTTGCCAATGAAAATTTAACATGACTCAGGCTGAAAATAATTTTTAGAGACATTATGTTTAGTAACATATGATGAGCTTGAGTAATTTCATTCTAATGAAAATAAGACACGCAATGTTAAATGAAATGTTAGCAAAGAGGATACAATACCATTAAAAACCAAACAAATGAAATAGATCATTACACTGAAACAAACCTCTCTCTGAATTTTGAGCATCAATGGAAAATTTCATAAAATGCAAGCACACAAGTCATAGTTTAAAACAGTGGGCATCATGAGGTGCTAGCTGTTACAGGTTTGAGCAGTAGCTACAGGACGGTGCGACTGTAAACACAGTCTGCATTACTCTATGCTCTTACACACTTCCAGTGTACTTTGTTTTCATGAGGGCACAGTTACCTTCATGTGGGTTGGATACGAGCTGCCTGGAGCTGCAGGAGTAGCTGCTGCAGCAGGTGGAGGAGGAGGAGCAGAGGCAGCGGCAGAAGGAGCTGCACCAGCTGCATGAATGGAGTCCAAAGTTACATCCTTAAAGGCTGGGATGAGGTCAGGACTGTGAAGGAAAGCAACCATTTCCAACATTTACACAATCCACAACCGTAAAACAGAATATAGCCAGGTATTGTATGGTTATAAGGGTTTGTGTACAGTCCTTGTTCTGGAAAGTTTTTCCATCATCATAAAATATAGCAATGACAAAAAAGTACAGTACAACTGTCTATAATGTAGAAGAGGGGAAACTCATTGTGGATCTGAACCTTTATAACAACAGGAGGATGATTTACTTGTCAACTGTGATGCAGATCACTGCTCCAACACTGACATCTCTTGTTCCTTCGGGTACAAGGATCTTGGCCAGATAACACTCCTCCAGCATCTCAAAGCCAACAGTGGCCTTGTCAGTCTCCACCTACAGGAAGAAACATCTCTTTAAAAAAGTATACATATTTACTTTTGCAATCATATCAAAACATGATGCTTCTTACCTCAGCTATGAGGTCACCCTCTCCAATTTTCTCACCCTCCTTCTTCTCCCAGCGAGCAATTGTTCCTGTCTGCATAGTGGGTGACAAAGCAGGAAGCTCCACCTGTTGAACAGAGGAGGAGGTCAAGGTTTGTCAAGTAAAAAAATTGAACCCTAATGCCAAGCAAAATCCTGAACTGAAAACATTCTTGTCTTTCATTCAGACACACAGAAAATGCCCTGATTATTTTTGTACTTTTCCCCACATTACATTTCTAAAACACTTGGGCATTTTTGCAGACCTTTTCTCTACTATCATCAAAATAAAGAGAAAAAATTAAAACAGTTGTGCCATAATCATCACCTCAACAATACATGGCCTACATTCAGCTGCATTTCACCCATCGTGTCATGTTTTACTGCAACGAACAAGGTCACAACACATCTGAGGGCAATTATTCATAAGTGAGGTGAATATCTGGGTGAAGTTCCCAAAACAAGTCGACATGAAACCATTTATACTCTGTTTGGGTTAATATGGTATCATTTCTCTAACATTTCTCTCCAGAGGGTTATAAGAGTCTCTGCAGCATTCTTAGGCTCTTTCCAAATACATTTATCTAATAATCTGTCAATATTTTTCAGCATTTGGAAAGTGTTTAATGTGCTTTGATGCTGCACAGATTCAGGCAGGACACATGAAGAGAACACAAGCAAACATGGAGGATGAACATGACACTCCAGCTCCTAAAAGAGGTACGACTTCTGTCACTTGATTTGGTTTGAGCATGAAAAGTCTGAAAGTGTAATGTGTTACAAATTATGGTGCAGAGCAGTCCCTGCAACAGACTCAAAAAGTACTAAAAATAACAAATTCAAAATATAAATGTTATCCATTAATATCTCACATTTTGTTAAGAGCTGAAAATGTGCAAATGTTTTAAACAGAGACAAATATTCAGTTTTAAGTGTCTGTGAATCACGTGAATTCACAACATAAACACGTTCAAGGATTTATTTGCCAGTAGTTGCTGGCTCTAAATTATAAATACAAGATATATTAAAAGAAGGAAGGGAGAGTAAAATAAGAAAAACAGAGAAATACACTATACATAAAGACACTATCAATTTATACACAGTACAACTCATATGTAGTTAAGAACTAGTCTTTCCCATGTGGCCCCTTGGATAAAATAATGTGTTGAATGAATTGATGATAGTGTGTAATAAACTACACAAAGAGGAGTAACAGCAAAGCTAATTAAAGGGCATTTAATAATGTAAATACGCTTCGGAAGCAACTGTTAAAAGTTTGTTAAAATCCCTCATGAATGGGGTCAAACTTTAATGGGCGTTTCCGGATGAAAACTATAGAAAGGTTTTGATTTTCTACCTCCCACATGACAGACTGGCTGTTTGTAGCTGTAGGTGAGGTTTGACAGCTTACACATGACGGTACATCATGCTGCTACTTGATGCTAACTCGGGAGGTCATGCTAACTGCCCATGAGAGGGGTCGCTGCTATGGAAACCTAACGGACAGGAGCCGTTCGTTACCTTCTGGTGCGGCGGCAGACTGTAGAACCGTACGCCCTGACAGCGGCCCGTTTGCGGGGGACACCGCCACACGGCCGCTCTGTGGCTGAAGCCGGAGCCCGAGCTCACGGCCCGGGACGCTGCTCCACAGTGAAGCCGCCTCAGACAGCCGGTTCCGTGCACGGAGCGAGAGCCGAGAGCAGCAGCAGGCCCGGCCGGGAGGACACGGGGACAGGGGGGCCCGGCGGACGGCCTGAGCCGCAGGATAAGACGGAGCATTTCGCAGCGTTTAAACACTACACAGAGCTGACGAATAATAGATGAGACTCAAACCGGCATCGGAGATAACGACGGCACCGAGCGTCTCTGTGCCTCTGGAACCAGCCTAGACTTAGCTGCTCACTTTCTAATGACCTCCTCCAGCCCAAAACACAACGATTTACGGCACTCCTCCTTGTCCTGCCGTCTCTCGTCAACAAGTGTCGTAAACTGTGACCATTTCAACTTGACTGCGTCTGTCTCAGATAAACACTTTGACACAATTACAAATCATTAAGAAAACAAAACTAATGACGGCAGTTTCATCAATTAGTAATACTTAGAAACTAATGGCTGCTGTTTCATCAATTAGTATTACTTCTGAAGAGGAAACTAAAAGTGACAAGGTTATATTTTAGATGTGATTATACCATCAACCGGAAGATGGCAACAAAACACCAGGCACAGGTGAACCTGTCAGCAGTTTAGACAGAGGAGTCCACCCACACCTGATGAAATGAATGAAAGACATCCATGTTGTCTAAATCTGACAGATCAGTTAAAATAGTCTGTACATTTTAATCAGTCATTTAAATTGTTAGGTGGGAAATGTTGTACTATGTGCACAACTATTGTGTAAGCCATGAGAAATTGCTGGTTTTAAAGCTCTGTCCTCCAAAAAAGTGTGGTCATAGAGATTGATTTCCTCCTGTGTCTTGACAAATACTATATGATGGTATTGCAGTTTAACTTCCAGAGACAGATTCAAAGATCCTCATAAACACAATATTGGTCAGGTAGTGAATGATCTTCTCATTGTATGAATATGATAATGATGAATATGTAGAAGAGCAGATTTGCATTGTGTCCAAAGACCCAAGGAGGAATCCTCAGATGTAGCAGCCTTACTGGGGGGTGATGTTAGAGAATCTGGCTTAGAGACCAGTGTTGAAACAGTATTAGGTGAAGGTAATACAATAATGGCAGCCCTATCCATACACACAATGACTTCACATTCTGAACGACGAGGCACACAGATGGTGAAATGAGCTGGTCAGACTGACAAATACCATCATCTTCAGGTGCACTGACCTGATGTCATCTCCTGCAGGGGTCAGGTGTCTGTTAAAGCCCCAGACACTTCCTCACTGTAGTCAGCTTTCTCTGACAGCTCCTGTTCTAATCACATTAAGACATTAAGACCTGCTACGTCCTCCACCATTACATAACAAGCTTGTCCAAGTGGAATCAGTCTTTGTCCTGACAAAGATGACGCAGTCAGACGGATTTTTTTTTTTTTCTTCCACATGCAGAAACCAGTACTAGGTAAAACTGGACACTCATCAGATGATAATAAAGGTTTTCAGTGACTTTCTTTGAAAATACCCAACTTAACATTAAATCCTCCAGACTTCTGTTGAAATCTGAAGTTTGTGTCACAATCAGTTGATCAAAAATACTGTGCTTATTTTCTTTGACACTCTCAAAAAATCTACCCAAGATTTGTCCTGCTGATAAATAAAAAAAAATACAGATAGATTACTACTACGTTTACTACACAACTACATATATTTAGCAATTACAAACAGGTAACTTGTGTTTCTGGAAATCCTCCTGAGACCCAGGAAAGTAAATGTTTAGGCTTTTTAAAAATAATTTAATAATTTGTCCTGATTGATAAAAGCATAACGCAACGTAAATTTTATATTTTATTTATTTAATGGAATGTTCTTTGCAAAATTTCAGTTCAGATTGGATTGTGAAAAGCAACATTGTTCATTTTCTTCATAAGATTTGGGCTTTAATTTGCCTATGATGTTACAGCTTCCTTCCTATAAGAGTGTTTACAGATCATATGCACTAAGATTTTGTTTTTTGTTAATAGTATACAGTGCATGTGAACTAATTGTACAAAAAACATTCTGAATAAAACCAGTTGACTTCTTAGACTTTCATAAGCTATTTCTTATACACTGAATATAAAATGTAAACCAGTCCTTTAAACTGTGGTTGAATTATGGTAACAAAAAGGGTTTAAATAATGTGCCTGGATTGTAATATGTACTTTAATTCTTCCCAAAAAGCAGTAGTTTCTTCATTTAAGGATTATTTTAACATGCAAATGAAAACTAACTTTTATTTTTCCAAAACAGAAGACATTTCCGTTTAGTATTTCAGGTACTGTAAAAACAATGACAACAATAAGACCTTTTTAAAAACAAGACTTGGGTTTTATTTTACAGTATCTGTCTTTGAAACACTGAACAAAGGCCAGTTGTAAAAACGTAACAGACATTAAATACATTTTGCTGAACTCAGTAAAAACAAAAAACAAACAAATGCTAACAATCGTCTTCACAATAAATTTTCATTTTACAGTACAGGCAGTTATGGCATTCAGATAAGTCTAATGCATATTTCTATTGGCTTGTTATTGAAGGTAAACACTTGGATTTCAAATGAGTTAAGACTAAAAACTGAATGAAGGCAAACATGTAACAGCCCAAATCAGTTCCAATGATATTTCAATACAGACAGACTGAGAACTAAACTGTTTACTGCATCATATACAAACACTTCCTTGTTCTGCTGCTGTTTCAGTATCAAGTTTTTCTCTCTCCCACATACACACACTCACACATTACGTATACAACGTAAGAGTTGGATCTCTATAATCGCTCACCATATTCACAACATTTTAAACGGCACCGGACACATTCTGACCTCACAATAATCTCTTTTTAAACAAAACAACTTTCACAAACTTCAAATACTTACAAAAAACACAATATTTTACACAAATGTAGACAACTCATATAGTAAACAAGCTACAGGAGCTGTTCTGTCTGCATTTCTACACAAATATCAAAGTTTCTGCATTGTTTATTTCCAGGCTGCCTCTGTTCTGCTGGTGCCATTTATACTGAATCTAAATTTGAGTCACATTATGTTGAAACACATTCAGGTGTTTGCTTTGTATCTCATATAGTCGCGGAAAAAAATTATTAGACCACCCCTTGTTTTCTTTAATTTCTTGTTCATTTTAATGCCTGGTACAAATAAAAGTATATTTGTTTGGACAAATATAATAACAAAAATACCTCATAGCAGTTTAATTTCAGAGCTGATATCTATCCATTTTCCATGTTTTCTTGATAATAACCAAAATCACTTCAGT
>JAPQRP010000008.1:8164561-8175934 GCA_037367295.1 Apogon hyalosoma
TAGGCATTCCATGTTTTCTTTTCTGTCTGTTTTAGTCACATGATACACACAGAAGTTAGTACTTGATTGCATAACCAATGTTTCTGATGACTTTTGATGGTCTAATAATTTTTTTTCTGCAACTGTATGTAGAGCAGTAACTGGTACACTGGAAAAAATCTAAACCTTACCAAGTGTATTTTTCTCATTTCTAGTCAAAACATCTCATCACACTTAAAATAAAACATAATCACCTAAAGCAGGGGTCAGCAACCCTGGTCCTAGAGAGCTATTATCCTGCATGTTTTAGATGTTTCCCTCTTCCAGTTCACCTGATGGTCGTTATCAGGCTTCTGCTGAGCTTGATGATAGGCTTATCATTTGAATCAGGTGTGTTGGAAGAGGGAAACATCTAAAACATGCAGGATAGTGGCTCTTGAGGACCGGGGTTGCTGACCCCGGACCTAAAGAGTAACTTTTCAGTGAGATATAAGAGCTTATTTTTAGTCAATAGATCTTGAAAATCTTATTTCAAGAAATCTTACCAAGATCATGTTCACTTGTTCCATTGACAGATTTTTTTTGCTTGAATTAAGCAAAAAAAAAAAAAATCTGCCAATGGAACAAGTGAAGATGATCTTGGTAAGATTTAGATTTTTGCAGTGTATCTGCTCCGTGTCTCTGTCAGCAGTTAGTGCAGCAGTGTAACATCTATAATGGTGATATTTTTTAACCAGTAAACAGCTTTACTGTTTGTCGCTGTGGTGAATAACACTGTTCATTCTGTTCACATTCACGGTGAAGTGTGAAATGTTCTTGGGCTTAAGAACAACATATTTCTACATGTAATCTGGTGGTTTACTTAGAGACACTCCATGGACTTCTGTTAAAATAAATTATACTCGACACCACTGATTACAATCTTCTTGCAATTTCATGTTTTCAGTTTTACTAATTCAGTTACAGCCTTAAAATAAGTACATTTTGAAGTCATTTGCTTTAAAGGCACTGAGTTACTCACCACTTCCTAAGTGAGTAGGATTCATTCATTGTAGGGTTTAATACAAGCTCACAAGTTTTACAGTATATGGTTACAGTATTTTCTAAAAAGCTGCTGTCAGAGTGTTCGACATATAGAACATGTTGTCTCCATGTACCTCACAGTAACTAGTAGAAGAGTCCTCAGATTGAAGCTACACTGGCCTGAAACAATAAACAAGATGCAGTTTACCACACAGTCAGGCTAATAAAGGTTAGTGTTATTCATTCATGTAAGACTGCGTTATTACCTTTCCTCACCGCGGTCCTCCTCGACCCAGGCCACTATCTTTCCCTCCCACCCAGGAACAATTGCTCCATCCAGGAACACCTACACACAGGCAAATACATATCACTGCTACAGTATATAGTAGAGTTTCCATTCTGACTAATGTGAACTACATTCACTATCAGTGATTATCTGGCTTTCACTCACCTCTTCCTTCACCGTGCCAAACTCAGGGTCTAAAGCCTTAAAATGGTATCTGTAGTTTCCTCCTCGATCCACAGCTGCCTTAACATCTTTAAGAGTCACCTCACCCAATCTGTGCAAAAAAAAGAGAAAAAAATCAATCATTTCTTTTGAACTGTCATCTCTTTTTTGTGTTTTGAATTTTCTGCTTTCTACTTTTCAGGATTAGAATCTTGAAGCCATTTCCTTTTTACCTTTAATGTCATCACATTTTTCCATTCTTGTTTTAGCTCATTCTTATATTAATCATTGTTATTCTTTTACTGAATTAGAACTAGAATTTAGGTTTTACTGTTTAGTGAGATTCAGTTTTATTATGTTTACCATTGTTTCTTGTTGTTATACCATAAATTAAGCTTATACCTTTATATATTTCAAATTAACTAAATACATAACGGTTATTTTTTGTTTTACACTAACCTGTAACCCACTACTGGCTTCAGGTATGGCTAAATTTACTTTTAATTTACTTTTACACTTCCTTTGAAAAGCACATTACAGACAAACTAAGTAAAAATAAATACATTAATAACAAACTAGCGTGTTGACTCATGGGGATCCACGGGTTCTAGATGTGGTAGTTTTTATGCTGTTGTGTATTCATGCATGCTGTACCGCATTTGTCCAGCAGTAACCGCCAAAGCATTCTGGCCATATCAATGTGATAGTAAGGCCACTGAATTCCAAAATTACTAATATCTCCAAAATATTGGTCCTATCAATTTGTCATTTTCACTAGTCTCTTCCTTGACCAAGCATACGTTAATATGCCAAACTCCAACAGTCAGCTCTTTCCGGATTTTGTGTGAATCCCCAGACACACAAACGCACATGCACACACAAAGAGACCAATTGACTTTTATAAAATAGAAGATAGAACTACCTCTTGGGTATGTTGATCATAGATGGTGTTGGAGATTTTCCAGTGAAATAAAGGAATTTAGTGGAAGCTGAAGAGCTGCCATGGGGTTTACAAACCGCTGTAAATAAAAACAGAGAAATTTTGTCAAAATAGGATGAAGAAGAAGGTAGACAGGAGGCACAGGGTGAAATAACTTACTGGTGCTGGGCCAGGAATCAGAGTCTGAGAGTGGACCTTTGCGTCGTGGTGATTTCCCCCTTCCCTGTAGAACAGGGATATGCTTTGAATTTAGACGATATTCTCCTCACAACAACAAAGCATTTCTCTACAACCTGTGATGATTTTTTTAATAGATTTTTGCATGCTTTTTTCATTATGAATGTCTTTAACAGAGTGGTCTCTAGTGGTAGATAATTTGACAGGACATAGGTGATCCACAGAGTGTCTAAATATTAAGAGTTTATTTTTTTCCCAGATGAGACCAAATATTTTCTTTTTTCTAACCACAGTGAATGTTTTTTTCAACCCAAGGAATTTTCATGACTAAATATATACCCGGTATGAATGTACAACATGCAGTCTGTCTATGAGGGATGCTATTCCTTGCTCCAGAGTGTCCAGTGTGTGATGCTGTGGGTCATGGTCTCTGAAGTTGTTCCTTAAACTCCTCAGTGCGTCTCTGAGAAGCTGGACCTCATCTGCCTGCTAACAGAGCACACACAGAAAAAATATGTCTGAAGCTTATTTTATAGAAACAGCTGGCTGTTTCTCCAAAACACTGAGGTGTTACGAGATTTTTTCATGCAGCTTAGCAACAGAAAGAGGCACATTATTAATCAAAAGTGTATCAAGTTTTGATGGAATTTTTCAGAAACAAATTGATGACGAGCAAACAGAATGATGAGTAGAATGATTGACAGGTGGCTGTATCTCCACAGTTTATATGCAGAGAACAAAAAATCTGTTCACAAATTAAAATAGAAGCAATGAAAGAACAGCTGCACAAACCCAACTAAATCAGTCTACTTACTGAGGAAGTTGGACTTCCAGAGTAAGAATATCCATTGTTTTCTGTGGGAATCTGAAAGAGAAACAAAAAAAAAAAGAAGTCCAGTGAACTCATGACTGCCTGAAGCACAACAATTTTGAAACCTTAGTTTTTAGATTGCATAAAAAGAAGACCTACCACTTAGTTGTGTGGTTAAGATTGCAGAGTTTTGTTACATGTCACTTCCCTTATTCTCTCTCTGCACTTGTTTCCTGTTTAACTATGGTATATAAAAAAAGGCTCCAAAAAATAATGAATAAAAAAAAAGATTTGAGAGGATTTTACCTGCTGCAGATCTCTGTTCATCAGGTCCTGCAGCATTGTGTTTTTGTGTTCCAGCTCTCTTTGCAATTCACTCTGCCAAAAAGGTACAGCATCAATCATTAGCCAAACAGCGCAAAAACGTATCTGAACCGTTCTTTTAGAAGTCTAACATACTTGCTGCTTTTGGCTTTCTTCAAGCTTCTGTTTGAGTTGCTGCAGTAGTCTGTCCTTCTGTACAATATCCTTCTGTATTAAGAGAAACTAGAAAGGTGGGATTGATTAATGAGTAGATAATTTTAACAGACTCAAAGTTGGTGTTTAACATGGAGTTAGACAAAAATAAAGAAGTTTCAGTAAAAAAAAAAAAGAGGGGCAGCATAACATTACCTTGCATTCGCCCCACTGTCTGTTACATTCATCTAGCTTCCATTGCAGTTCTGCCTACAAGTAACAAAACATAGAATTATTTTTAGATAATTTACATTTATTTCTATTAAATTTTAGATCACTTGTAATTTTTACTTTGACATGCTTCTCAGATAAAACATTATCAAGAAGATTCATACATTCTGGTTGTTGAGTTCATCTTTCGTCATGCTGGCTCGAAGCAGTTCTTGCTTCATCTGAAGTATCGATGCCTCCTGAGTACACAGCCTTTGCTGCTGGGCCTCCTGCAAATTCAACAGAAACCACCCTTTGAATACCTGTATGTACAAGCAATATTTCTACAGATTCGAATCATTAGTCAGATAATTCATAGCAGATCTGCCTTTGTCTTACCTTCACTCCTTGTAGGTTTCTTATCTCCTGTTTACAGCGTAGAAGTTCCCGCTAAAGCAAACAGTAGACAGTACAGGCTCAATTAAATATTGATTGGGTGTGCATTTCACTGGCAACACAATAGCTTTATCTTTTATCTCAACAAGAAACTGGAAATATCAAAAAGGAAATAAATGATAGTTATTTACCTTCAGTTCGCGAGCCTCCTCCATACTTTGATCCAAACGACTGCGAATGACTACCTGAAAGGCAAACAAGGGAGAAGGAGGGTCAGACTGGGGGAAACTGATACTCGTGTCGCTGCCTGACACACATGAGCTTGCACGCACACGCACACACGCACACACACGCACACACACACACACACACACACACACACCCAAAGCCATGCTTAAGAAACAGAAACACAATCCCCTCTTGACACAAAGAGCTGGTGAAACAGAGCAAAGCAGGAGAGTGGTGCAGGAAACAGAGAGAGCACAGGACATAAAAGGAAAGGCACTTTATAATATAATGAATAAAACTCAGAATGAATTCAGAGAGTACCACTTGTTGGTCAGCATTGCCTGGTTCCAAAGTCAAAGACACATCCTGCTCATCCTCAGGCAGTGAACCGTTCAGCAGCAGGGCCTTAAAATGGAAAAGGGAACAGGTGACACCAGATTGTACTTTGGAGTGAAGCAGTAATAGTAAGTGAAGCAGTACTTTAAACCAGTAAGTCATATGATACAAATAGTGTGCATGTGCATTGTAAATAGTCAACGCACCTTTCATGCATTTAAAAAGCAAGAGCCAAGACTATAGTGATATGATCTTTTGCAGACATCTTCTCTAAAATTATTTTTAAAAAGTCCTCATATACTTATTTATCTTCATTGCATTGTTGTGTGTTTTATGTTAACAATTGTAATGATAAGCAACTTGTACTACAATCTTGCACAAAATGTGCTATATAAATAAAAATCTGCCTTAATTTTTACCAGAGTTTCACAAGTCTATTTTAATTGTTAAGGCCTATTAAAGTATAAAAACATAAATATCACAAATGAAAACTGTTCATATGGTTATGTTTTTTTTTTTTAATTTATTTTCTGTATTTTCCTTATAGATTCCCACTTCTTGAAAAAGGAGAAAACACATCTCTTCACAGAATATGACTTCTTCATAAGGATACATGATCATACTAACTTCAGTATTAAAGTCAACAGAGGAATAAATCAGCATTGAACTTATGACGAATATGCATGTACCTGTAAGACAGACACCATTTTTCGTGTTTCTTCCACCTCCTTCTCTAAAATTTCACTGACTGAATCCTCCCACGTTGTCTCTGCTCCAACATGAGTTGACTCCCCTGCAGGCACATACACGCCCACATACATGAAGCAGATGTAAACCTGTTGGATATTCAGTCTTAAGGTTACAGTTCTAATGTTTGCAGCTGGGAGTCCTCACCAGCGCTCTCATGGTTTTGGTGGTCCTCCTGTTGTCTTTCTGAGTGGCTGCAGTGGCTGAGTGGAGCAGGTCTTGGAGACGACAGTGGACTGACGGAGCTAAGGCTCAAAGAGGACAAAACATACATGAATGAAATTATGCCAGAGACACAAGGATCTAAGAAATATATGTTCATGTTAATACTTTAAGCAAAGATCCAAGCAGGACAAAGAAAATATACTGCCTGCTACTAAACACTACTAGCAAGATTAAATTTATTTCTAGCACTGTAAGTTTAAACCTTAATTCAGAGCAATATAGTAAGTGTGTAAGATTATTTTTAATATCTAATTAATCTTTCTTTTTTTTTTCTTAACATCCTATAGTCTAAAACTGTTTTCTCAGCATTTATAGCTCTTGAAAGGAGAGAGTGGACAATCAAACAGCCGAAAGCTGCATAAATTCTACATAAAAACTTTACTCCTAACTTGCCATGTAATGCATTCTCCCTGCAAGTCAAAGCCTGCATTCAGAACTCTAAAATCACTGTTACCATTAAAAGACAGTAATAAACTTACATATACACACAGGAATCCATAAGTGCCCATACTTACCATTTAATCTGCGTCCCCCCCATAGTGGTGCTAAAGGTGGTTTAAACTCTGCATAATACTTCCAAGGAGTCTATGTTCTAATCGGCATCAACAACCCCATGATATTTTATGATTTTTTGCAGACACTCCACCCCTTGCCTCCAGCTATAAAGTGTTACCAAACTAAAGCAACAAACTGCACAGCATTTCTCTAGTGTGTTCAGTGAGTGATAGCAGTATAATGTTGTTACAGCTCTTTGTTGTTTTGTGGCCAAAGAGACAAAAACACACATTTATGCTCACAGTAAAATGCATAATGATGCTCAAGAAGAACATGACATCAAAGCAGACATGTGATGTGAAGCAGATAAAGACTGATTATTTCTGTTCTATCATCTGCCTGTGTTTTGCTCTAATGTCTTTACACTTCCCCACACACACTCATGAGAGTGCTAAGTCATTAGATGTAAAACCTAAGTCACATGTGCCTTCAGGCAGCAAGACACACAAACACACACCGACAAGCAGACCACAGAATGAGGTTTACTGTTTCTCAGCCATGGAAAAGTAGGTGTTAAAGATGGAATATAGCAAAACTTAACAGCTGGCAAAAGAGTGAACCGCAAGCAGGAATTATTCCACTGCATAGCTATCAACAATCTGGGGTTTGTTTTCCCTCGAACACTGAGTTGCACGGTCTAGTGGAAAACTATTCCACAAAAAAATTACTTTTATGCCTTACAGTGCTTACATTGTAATTTTACTATTTGTCTGTGCAGCAATCTCCCAAAGGTTCTTCAGTCATTATCTACTATTTATGTTTATATCATTAAATGTCAACAAACTGTTAGTTTTTTAAGATTTATTTTTGGGAATTTTAATTTTAGCTGATGGTTTAAGTGGCGAGAGACGAGAAACGAAGGGGAGGAGACAGTAGGAGAATGAGGAGTGGCAAATAGCCTCGAGTCAGAATTAAACCTGGGTTGCTGTGATAAGGCTTTAGCCTGTGGGATCCTCTCAACCAGGTGAACCACCAGGGCACTCTCAAAATTTTCAGAATTGTGATTATTCGAACTAGTGGCACAGGCCTTGACTACTTAATAACAATAGCCATGTTTTCATTACAAATCTCGCATACAAAGAACAGTACGGAAGAGGATTAAGGCCACTGGAAAAAAAAAATTAAAATGACAGTCCAATATATTTTTTGTTATTATTATGAGGAAAAAAGTCAAAATTCTGAGTTTAAAGTCAGAATTCTGTGAAAAAAAAGTCAGAATTCTAAGAAAAAAGTCAGAATTCTGAGAATAAAGTCAGAATTCTGACTTTTTTTCTCAGAAGAATACTAAGAAGAAAATATTGGACCTTAATTTTTTTTTCCCAGTGGCCCTAATCCTCTTCCATAGAACAAAGATATATGAATATACAGCATGCTTATATGTTAACTTTGATTAAACTAATGAACAGTAAGTGAATTTTCCTCGGACCATTCTAAATCTCAATTAAACAATCATACATTGACAAAGTTCATGAAACGCAGATTACCTGTTTGGCTGAACACTGTCCTGCTCTTCTGGAGCTCCCCTCTCATACTGCTCAACCAGTGCACGCACACATATGCTCTTCTCACCATCCAAATCCCAACTGCTAAGAAATAACAGTAAAAGATCAGGTTGTTCATGCATCCTTTTTTTTTGCATCAAAGAAAAACAACTCTTATTTGATCACTCATGAGGTTGACCATTTTGGTGATCTGAGATTTGTCCAGCAGAGGCCAGCAAACGCTGTGTGCATTTGATAAACTATTAATAGATCAGAGAAGGCAATTTATCAAATTAAAAAGAAATATTGAAGGTGTTTGGGGAGGCAGGTTTTCTTCAGGTATATAATTATATTTACAGAACATAAGGAACCAGCATACCTGTGGATACGTGTTGATCGTGCGGGCTGGGAAGCATCATGTCGTGCTGATGCCAATGCAGCAGCTGCACCTTGTGCCAGGGCAACAGTTGACAGAGGGTTATGGCTGGCAGTGCCTCTTGTTAAGCCCCTCCCACCTCTGGAAGCAGCTCTGTGATTGGCTGAGGGTTTGAAGTGAGCGGCCAGTGCCAGAATTATCCTCATTACAGATTTCAGATTACCATCAACAATATCTGCAGAGGAAAAGGAACATATGGTTCATAACAATAACCTCAATCGCAATGTGGAGCACACACTGCCATTACATGGGATCCATGGTTAGGAGTTTACAATGAAAATTTTAGATACATTTCAACAGAAACAATTAAACATGAATTTGTTTTTACCTCTAGAGTAAAATCTGTCATTTGTAATCCTGTATTCTAACCACATCATACAGTCAGGAAAAGCTGAAAACACATTAATTAAAATACATGGATTCTGATTTACTGAACTGTACCTCTTGCAGATATGTGTGGCATGCGTATGTGTCTGGAGGAAATGAACTGCAACACTTGCTCAACATTCTTCCGGCTTTCCTCTTTGTTTTGGGGAGTCATATACACTCCCTCCAGCACTTCCCCAGCTGTAGAAGAGAAGAAGAGTTTAAATCGAAAGCAAAGAAGAAAAAGTAATGATGCAACTTCTAGTTCTGTATGTCTGCCAGTACCTTATGTGCAAACCTCACCATGCAGCTAAAATACAATGGAAACTGCAATATATTTAAATATTTCCTCTGAAACAATACTCTGTAATGGCTTGAGGCCTGAGAGTATGTGATATGTATGAATGTGTGCCGGGGGTATAACAACTAGGTATGACTGCATAATAAATATCATAGACCTGAGAAATTGAAAGAAACAATTTAATCTGCACCACAGAAGCACTGAGGACCTTGTAAGTCAACATTTAACTCATAAGTCAATTGCAAGACACAACCAGTATTCCAGATAAATTTGACACTAAAAGTCCCAGAGTATGGTTAAAATTACAGTGTAATTGACAATATTGCTATGTTACAATGTCCACAATGACAATGGTATCATGATACGGTAATTTTGCAATTCTTGACAGACAATCATCTGATATCATGACATCCGTGTGACTGAAGAAGAAAAAATAACCCCAGAGACTTTGGAGTACCAGCATGTTTAAACTATAAATAATCATATCAGCAGTGGCATATAAAGCCCCAAATAGAAAAATTACAAATACAGTTTCATCTTTTTGGTTCTGATGCTTATTTGTTCCATAATTCTTCAGTACAATATGGTTGAAAACCTTTCCAATGTAATATCTGAATATCTGTGTGTATTTACCAACTATCTCTATGAGTTGTGTCAGCACCACCCCATCCTGCAGATCATGTCTGAGGTCAGTGATGGGCGTCAGTCCTGGTTTCCTCTTGAGCTGAGAGTTCACCCAGGAAACGTACGCTGCCAGCTGCTGCTAGAATTCGGTAATCACATATACACATCCCACAAAACCCAGACAGAGACACATTAAACAGCTTAGTTTAGACTTATTCATGAGGGCCCGTATAAGGATGAGAGTAACAAATGAGTTTCTTTGTTTAGATCAGGGAGGGGTCCAGGGCCTGTTGTTCAACTGCACATGAAATGTCACCATAATTTTGATGGTCAGTAACAGAATTTCTTTTTAGAAGTCCAGCTATATGTGGTAATGAATTAGACACATTTCCAGTATTTCATAACTGTCAGTAATAATAATGTTAACACTGTATTATTCTCTAACAGAAACACTTTGTGACCTCTTATAAAAACAATAACCATACAATTTCACTACAGTTTCCGTTCACAGCTTTAATGACACAAATGGCTTCCAAAGGGAGAATGGAAAATGCAATGAAGCTGAAATCTCTAATCGGGTCACAGAATGTAATGGGCCACAAAATTTTGTGCAGTACGGGTCCCATCCAGTCACGTGACCTCACGTCGTCCGGGATACGCCACAAAGAAAGAAGCGAAAGAAACACCCCATTTTAAACAAATCCTAAAAAACAGACTCCGGCCTTCACGGTGGGTCAAGACGTTTAAAGAATAAACATTAATACACACTTTATGGATATCCTTAATAAAATGTATTCCACACGTGTGTCTTCAGTTGGAAAGCTTTAACGCCTACTTCCATCCATATGCAAATCATTTAAGTTACTTATTTTTCTAGCTACATTACATTAAAGTGATCAAACTGGGCTTAAAGGGGAAAATGTCACAGTCGTTAGTCAAACAAAAGGTCGCTTTTAATTATTTTGACTGTGCTGGTAAAAGGGGCTGTTTGCTCGGCTGTGTTAGCGTATCGACCTGTCTTCCGCTTATTCAATTATGACCCAAAACGAACAGTCTAATATTAGCAATGCTAAGCAAATTTTACCTCATTAAATCCCCCATGAAGAACATCATCCAGCAAACTTCCTCTTGAAAGTGAGGCAATCATCTTTTGACTCGAAGACCCATTTAAGTGAGCTAATGCTAGCTGACTAGCCTCATTGACTCTCGCTCTGTTCCCCTGAAAGGACAGACATAGCCCGTTTCTAACTACTGCTGTACTACGGCAAACGTCAACAAACCGAGACAAATGAGTAATCGGCCAACAGCTACCGTTACTCAGGGCAGGAGACCGGCGTCAAGTTAACCAGCAACAGTCGTAAACACAACTTCCGGTTGGCGTTTTTATAATTAAACTTTACTGCACAACCGGAAACGGCAGCCATTAAAAGTTACTCCGAAAATCACACACCTTTAAGATTCAGATTTTTTTCACTTTATTTTAATGATCGATTCTTACAAAGTAAACATACATTAAAGAACAGAATAATGCTGAGCAAGAAACTTTAAAGAATCTGCTGCTTAACAGAACAGATCTGCTAAACCGATTTACATTGTTCCTGTAACAATTAGAATAAATAATGAGAATAGATCTT
>JAPQRP010000008.1:8176034-8232951 GCA_037367295.1 Apogon hyalosoma
CACACACACACACACACCATAAAACAGGTGTAAAACTCATTGTAATTCAGGGGCCACATACAGCCCAATTCGCTCTAAAGTGGGCCAGACCAGTAAAAAAAAAAAAAAAAAGCATAATAATAACATAAATAATGTATATCCTTTATCCCTTTTCAGAGTTGTTTGGTTTTCATGCTGCTGTTTGAATTTTCTTTTATGTTCTTTTCCATGTTTTCTTTAACACTTCCATTACTTTGTTATTATTAGTTCATCATTACTTACTTAGACCTTTACCAAGATAGGCCTATGCTCAAATGATTGTATCTCAGGCACTCCTATTTATTTTAATGATTTTTGTACCTTAAATTGAACAGTGATTACAATAAATCACACTTAAAACTGTTGCATTTATATATTTTTGACAAAGTGTTCAAAGGCACAAAAAAATTAATATTAACTGACAAGACAAACTTATGCTAAACATAGCATTTAATTCCTTTGTGTTTAATGAACAGCCATTAAAACCGTAAATAGAACACAAATATGGTATATAAATTGCAAATTAAATGGTTCATTTCTTTATGTGTCTCTCAGTAACAGAACTAGCTCCAGGTCAGGAAGCTGCTGCGCTCATCTCTATTCTTCATATACTATTCACTGCTTCCATCTGTCTTCTACATGAAAAGACATTAATTCTGTTTGGCATCTGATTCTGATGACTTGACAGTCAGTGGTGTTTCTGTGGCATCACTGTGACCCAGGATTTGATCTGCAGAAGCAATAAAAGAGAGACCTATTCTGTTTAGTGACATTAAATGGTTTTAACTCTACTAATGCTCAGCCATTTTCCTGACAAAGTCTATACTAAATTCAATGTATTTAATGGAAACAATATTTTCTTTAATAATGAAAACTGAAAAAATAGAGCTACTTTGGAGTACAATTGGGTGTAGATATGGAGTTACAATTTACATGCAAATTGTATTGTATGTTCTGCAAACTATTCAACAGAAGTGTATGAAAGTTTACCAATACGTAAAGCTGTCAGGTTCAGCATGTGGAGAAAAGGAGCACAGATGTTGTTGGTTTCGGGACTAGGCAAATTGAATCCTCCAACAGCTACAGTAACACTTTGACCAAAGATAGACAGCTGCAAATGAAGTAAAAAGAGAAGAGATGTTAATGTAGGAACCCTGTTTAAATACTTACCGGTATGTGCAAGTGTGTTGTAGAAGTGTGTGTCGGTGTATTTGTGGACCTGATTTTTCAGTAAGGTCTGTGTGAGTTTCAACAGTGTGGCACTCTCTGTTCCTCTCAGTTCACTGAGTAACAAGGCAGCCCGAGCCACAGTGATACAAGACCACGGAGGCATGCAGGGTCGACCTAAGACCAACCTCACAGCTTCCTAAAAACATACAGGCAAAAAAAAAAAGAACAGAAAGAGAAAAAACAAAAATGAATAACAAAATGACAGACAATGCTGAAAGATTTATTACAGTGGCTAAAAGGATACATTACACTACATTAAGTTTCCGCAAGAAATAATCATTAAGAAATAATTGTCAAAACATACATGTGGAGTCTGGAACACCAAGATGAATGCTGGATTAGTTTATCTTATTTGTACTATTGTTATTTACTTCATATGCAACGGATAACTGACATAGCTGATGTTGTCAACCACTCTGACCTTGTCCCATAGAAATCTTTTATAAACCTCCTAATATCCTAAAACGAGTATAAAACTTAAACTATGGTATTTTAAAATAACAAAATGTGCTTTGCACTTTTAATATGCCTCGGCCAGAATGGACAGACAGGCAGACAGACAATAAAACAATTACAATTCCCCTCTGGCCAGAGTTGGCCGAGGGATAAAAACTGTACAAGACATCAAAAAGCTGAGCAAGAGAATAATAATCTTGTGACTTGTCCAAAGTTTGAATGAAGTTTCTAGTTTCTATTACAGAGAATCATCCATCCATCCATTTTCTGAACCCACATTATCCTCACTAGGGTCACGGGAGCCTATCCCAGCCCCTTACGGGCGAAGGCAGGGTACACCCTGGACGTGTCACCAGTACATCGCAGGGCTGACATATAGAGGCAAACAAACATAGTCACATTCACACCTATGGGCAATTTAGATTAACCAATTAACCTATCAGTGCATGTCTTTGGATGGTGGGAGGAAGCTGGAGTACCCGGAGAGAACCCACACAGACATGGGGAGAACATGCAAACTCCACACAGAAAGGTCCCACTGACTGGTGTTGGAATTGAATGAGGCACGAGTGCTATCCACTGCACCACTGTGTCGCCTACAGAGAATCAGAAAGTCTGAAATATTTAATAAAAAATGTGTAACCATCTCTTAAATATCTGTGTTGGTACCTTCACAAGCATCAGACTGTCTTCATTCCTGCCTCTCTTTGAATCCAGTTCTGCACCTTCAACCATCAAAAGGGCTTGAGTGTCCAGGTCTCCCCAGAGTTCACATTCATCAATGCCTTCCTTTATTCCCCTAGCTGCTTCCTCATTAATGTTCTTCCCTAAAAAAACACAACACAATTCAGTGTCCAGGATGCATTATGACATTTGATTCTATATTTTATGACCACGTTTTGTTAATCTGTCATTAATTTGTCATTTTTTTTGTGCTGCATTTTTTACAGCATTCCATGCATATATTTGAGAAGTGCAAAATGGAAAGAGACATGCAAAAAGTTCAGTTGCCTGGGATTTTAATCATGGCATTTTCATTTCTGTGGCATTTGCTACTAGCACTAAGCCAGTAGGACTCCCTGTGATGTGCATCTACCAGTTTTATAAGTTTTGGCATTAGTCAAACTGCCTAAGCCTAAATAAACAGCCTCAAAAACCACACATAAACAATCTAGAAAGAGAGGGTTAACATGTGCAGACCTGGGAAACAGACACCTGTGAGAGGTAAATATGTAGTCAGACCACGGACCAGAGCCAAACGGCAACGCAGCCACAGACTAAATCCAATTCTCTCTCTGGCTTCCACTGCTCCTAGACAATCTCCATGCACAGCACTTAACAGACTGCAATGATTACTGTCCTGTTGACCAGACAAACCACATATTGTCACATGTAAAAACAGAGCACACTGACTGCAGACAACCAATTTTAGGCATTAGGATTTCATATATTTGAGATTTTTGTTATAGTTTATGAATACAAACACTCTACCTGTTCACATCTGGCTGTCGCATGTGGGAGCTGAAATCCTGACTTCTCAGAGCCAGCTTTGGATTCATTCACAATTACAGGAGATGACTGCAGCAATGTCAAGGATGAAACTGCCATCTCAGAGCTAGAAAATGTAAAATAAGTGTGAATATACAAACATATATACGACTACACCTGCAGTGCACATAAATACCTGAGAGCAGCTTGTCCTTGCTGCAAATAGAGGTTAGCCTTTAGAAGATTGGACTCAAGAGCCAGTTCAAGGTCAACATGGCAACAGGATGGAGATGTGAGATGATTTGTGACAGAGCTTAACAAGGAGGATGCTGCTTCAAGCAGATGAAACTACAACAAAACAGATATGACATCCAAGCAAGTTGAAACAAACTAATAGAAAAAAACTTAGAAAATGTATTGTCAAGTAGCAAGTCTGAAACTAGTGCTGGGTCCCAAAAAAAATTGTCCAGCAGTCTTACCTTAATCCTTTCAAGAGTAAGCATTTCCTTCTGAGAAGTAATTGAAAGAACTTTGGATTCTTCTGTCTTTGGACAAGAGGCCTCAGTGTCGAGTCTGTCCTGTTCAGTGTGTTCTGAGTTTGCACAGTGACTTGCGTTGTAACAGGGTTCACCCTCAGAAGATTCTGGAATACAATTAAAAGCTCCATGATACACTATTACTGTACGTAAATAAATGAAATTGACTGGATTTCAGATATGATTGAAAAACAAATGTGGCCATATTACAAGTTTAGTCAAACAAGCCTATGTATACATAAAGAGGTATACATACAATAAATTATCATCATTAACTGACAGAGTCATTAACTAACTTATTTAGTCTGATAAATAATGTGGTTTGAATATAATACATGCCACTGTCATTAGCATTAATAATCCATATACAACACTAAGAAATTTTATGACATGAGAACAATGACAAATCTTAAAAATAAACTATAAAATGAGGCTGTTGTTTACAAACCTGGCTGGGGAGGACCATATATGGTGCTGCTTATTGCTAAGACTAGTTGAATCCGAGCCAGGTAAAATCGGAGGCATAGTGTGGATCCATAAAGTGTTCGAACCTCTGGAGTAAAGTCACAGTTCACCAGCTCCTCCAAAACCTAATAAACAAACAATATACATATTTATTCAGTAAATCTGTACATCAGTAAGTTGAATTAAATTTAGTTATAAAATATGGAAACTATATATGTATTTATGTATTGAACAAATTTATGACAAAATTTTCACATGATGACACGACTAAACACATCCTGTAGTAAAGTACCTCAGTGTTGTCCAGGAGAGACTTGTCGCTGTAGAACGTCCTTACATGCTGCATTTTAAGTATATTGTATTAGAAATACTTCTAACAGTGGTTCTGTAATGTCTCTTGAATACATTTAAGTTAGTGTTCACATACTTGGTATTTGTGTTTGTTAATGTAGTGTCCGATAGGCAGACGGACCCCTGTTCCAGTCGTAAGCTGAACCACCTCCTTTACAGCTTCAGTGAACAAGCCTAGTTCAGTAAGAGCACGAATCTGTAGAAAAAACCCTACGTGATTAACAACTAAAACCACAAACAACATTTAAAAAACTAAGAGGAAGGAAACTACACAAATGCCAACCTTAAGGATTTTGCCTTCAACAGTGCGTTGCACATCTCTGCACACTGTTCCAACAAAATGTAGATAAAGGGCCAACATGGGAAGAAGCTGAAATAACAGATACACTATGATTAATGAACGAGAAATCATTTCAATGTTCAAATTTAAGGACATAAAATAAGCCACATGCAGAAACCACCATTCTATTACAATCATTTGAATATCACCCTGATTAGCCAATAGCCATTATTCATTTCTCAAGTTTTAATGGGCATATTTTGTCCCAGTAGCTCACACTTTTGATTTATTTATCAAGAAATGCTCTCAGTCTAACAGCTTCCTCAATGGACTGAAATGTCACTATTCAGGATCATCCCATAAACTACTGCTAGCATCACATATTGTGAAATGTAATATTCTAATATGTCCATGACTGACTTATGCAATCATATTCCTGAATTTGTCATGAAGCTGTTTTCTTTATATATTTTTAAGCAATCCAGCATCAAAATCTGAACTTTTTCCTCTCACAGTGCTGCTCTAATTACAAATCACTGGCTGCTGGAGGATAATATTAACATTTTCCTGTTGTTTTGGGTAAAATAATACCAATATTGACACTGCTTGATTTGCTACTTTGTCATCTGCTAATTTCTGACCACAGGATTGAAGAGGATCTGCAGTGTAAACTGTTTCAGGAACTCTTTGGTAACATTATGTGAATGACAGAATGACAGTTCCCCCACAAGTGTGAAAAAGTTCACATTACGTAGATACCACTTCACGGTTTTCTTTAGTAAATCTGACATGAAGCTTGTAAATGCATAGTTTATGGAAGGAAGTAAAAGAGATTTATGATAAATGTATGGAATATTGTTTGCATATTGCCCATTGTGTGTACCATTATATAATAGCCTGTGGTAAAAAGCCAGTGGCAGATGAAGTTCAGGCTTGTCAAAGTGGTGCCAAGGTGAAGCCTGTGAAATTCAGAGAAAAGGTCGACTCCTGGCAGTAATTCATCTCCGATGATGTGGGAGGCGTACTGGAGGTCAGACTGAGGCTGAGCCAGAGAGCAACAAAGCACACACTGGGGAATAGTCAAATTCAAATAGTCAATATAGTCAAAGTTGAAAAACACATACAAACACACACACACAAACAGAATTACAAGAATCAAAAACATGCACTTCAGTCACCACATTTAAAAGGATGTTTAAAGCTAAAGTATTCAATAAATATAAAATATTAGAATAAAGTAAGCCAATTATCAGTATGAATCTAAGACTTTGCTTCGATTATATTTGTTTTATTTATATTATTGTTAAAACTGTGCCATCTTGTTATCTTGTTTTGTTTATGCAATTTTCCTTCTTGTAAATAGGGTAGGCATAAATAAGCTGTTGCTTCAGCCTACGCCTTTTTGCCCATGTTTGTATGGAGATCCAAACTGTATGTATGTACGTAAATAGGAAAATAAAACTTAAACAAAAATACACACTTACATACAGTACATACACAGTCCAACAGACAAGAAAGAAACAGTATGAAAGACTGAGTGTTAACTAATAAACAACAAAGGTAAAAATGTATGGAAAATGGTCACTAATGTCAGTTTGAGTATTACCTTAAAGAGGTGTGCGGAAAGAAGGCAACAGTTGGTCCGCTGACTGATGTTTGAGGTGAAAATATACCTGTTTGAAAAACATATCTTGAAAGCACACAGTATTGATCCTGCAGGAGTAAGCTTGTTTTCTAACCATAATAGTCACAACTTTCACCAAAAAATTCAATAAAACTTGTTAAAACCTACTGTGAAATCTTGGCAGTGAGGCCAGCAGCTTGTAGACATCCCCAAATGCCAGCCAGCTTTAGAATTTGCTGCGGAGAACTACCCCCTAAAGACACACCATCCCATTTTTCTAAGACACCTGAGCTCTTTAAGGCACTGTCTACTGCTTTGCTCCAATATGAGTGTGCTGCCCTAAGAATACAAAACACACAAGGTCAGAAATTACAACAATGCAACAAAACTAAAAAAAAAAAAAAAAAAAACCTGCATGCAGCATAAGGCTTTAGTGTCATCTCCACATGTCTACATGCATAGATTCTGGACAACAAGGAGATTTCTAACCGTGTGTTTCCATTGAAAAACTGCAGGTTTCCCATTTCATGTAAAGCCAGAACTTTTAGGGAATCATGACTGGTGGTGCGGAGATATTCTTAAGGAAAAAAGTTAGGTAGGGATGAGAAGAAAAAGAATTATGGCATCTATCTACCATGACACCTTCACAAACACTTCATCCACATATACTTTTATTAATATGCAACTCCACAAACAATATATTTAAGTGTCGCATGTACTGATTTCAATATTTCTCATTTTAAGACATTTTTACATTAGAGAGGTTTTAAAATTGCACTATGTTAGGTAGTAACTTCCCTTACTAATGGATGAGGAGCATGCAGCCATCACAGTTTGCATGTGGTCAGGGCTGATTGGGAGGCTGTAGAGAGCATCCAAACTACTGTAGTCTTCCTCTGTCAGGTCACGAGGTTGAATGTTTGGCGCTGACATTATTACAGGACTGAAATCAACCAGGCTTGCAGAATGACTGGGACCTCTGCTTGGGGCTTCCTGTGTCACATAGTCTAAGGAAAGACACACACAGTGAAGAGTACAAGTTTTTAACAGTTATCATGTGATACCATTTGTCTGCTTGATCAGCACTGTACTTACATGGCTGTGTATGTGCTATTAGGAGGAGCAGTAGTGTCTGGCTGTGCTGAACGACACTGAGACAAGGCGGCCTTCTCTCAAGAGCTTGACGGTAACAGTTCAGTGTGTCCTCAACATCCAGAGGAACACACACAAGGGACATGGATCTTTGCTGCTCTACACCTTAGGAAGATATGTGATTTTTTTCTGTCATTTACACATTTCACTCTACATTATGTAATGTACGGCAACATTGTAAAGTGGATTTTTGGCTGAAATAAAACATTAATGATGTCTCATGAGTCAAACCTTGAAGGTCAACTGGATCTTTACGAGTTTGATTGATGTGTGTTGATTTTTTACGAATGGCAGATTTTGGTGCTACTTGGGGAGTCCACCCACTGAGTAAACAACAGCCCGCATAGCTTCTGCAAGTAACCTGAAACAAAAAACGACATCACATATATCAGCAAACTATCAATATAATTACATTTTCAGCAGCATTATAACAGTGATTTGTTTGCCCTTACTTTGCTGCAATTGCTGAACTTTTTTTTCACAGGATGCATAGTCTGACCCCAGATGCCTACCATCAGTTCACAATTTGGATCATACAATAAGGCAGGTGGTTTCATGGGGTTTAAAGAAATAAAAACAAGCCAGACGATTTATTCCCTCCTATTCCAGAATAGGTTCAACCAGACATTTTTAGAAGATGAATTCTGGAGATATGTCTATCTATGTGGGACTCTACATTGTACACAAGTTTCTGAGGCAGGATATGTGCTACCTCTTTTCCAGTGGCTTTCTGTGTCTTGACATGATGAGGTTGTGGAACATCTGGTCCTCCAAAAGACCTGATCCTTTCAAGGAGCTTCCTCTGAGCATGGACTAGTAGAGGTGTTACTGTCGAAGCATAACGCTCCCTGGGGTAGACATGTACATGTAATAACACACACTCTTGACTAGTTCGTGAAACATTTAATAATAAACATTTTGTATGTAAAATTAAGTAAATAAATCAAGTTTTAAATAGGAAACATCGAATCTGCTTCCTTTTAATGATAGAATTAAAGACGATCTTTCAAAAATATGTATTTAAGTATGCCGATAGATAACATTTCTCCTGCACTGGCAGATTTATGGATGATGTTTGATATATCTTGTCCTGTAGTTAAAAAAAAACAAAAAAACAAAAAACGTCCTACTCACTGTGTGTATGTGTTGAAAAGTAGGGAAAAGTGGGCCAGGTTTTCCCATTTTTGGCTGCTGTGAAGCTGTTCGAGCGTGTGCAACACCAAGGTCCTGACCCAGCGCAGGTCCACTTTGGTGGTGTCATCCAAAAGAGCTGAGAAGTGTAGACTAGATTCTATCTCTTCAGTCAAATCATTATCATAAAACTTCCACAACTAAAAAAAAGATGAGTATAGACAAACAAGCACTTAGTGGCCTCTTAGGACTATTCATACTGAATGTGTTTGTGTAGCTGAAAGGAACACACACCCCGAGTCTGTTCAGCATGTCCATGATGAGGTCAGTAGACAGCACCAGCAGTGGGGTGAAGATGTTTTTGAATTGTTCTGTTGTGATGGAGGAAGGAGATTCAGCCTGCTCAGTTCTTTGCACTAGCATCGTCATTCGGCAGTTTTGGTCCCATGTAGTTTGACATATATGCTGCAGAGTTGTCCAGTAACTGCCACGGTGGGCCAACACCTGAAGAAGTGAAAAAATAAGCACAAAACAGAATTTTTTAAGTGCAAATCAAGAAAGTAAAATCATTAGCATGTTCATAAAGTAATATTTGGGGTGTTTGTTCTCTACAAACAGGAAAGCCTTAGCTTTTGTCACCCTTCAGCTAGAACACTAATGTTGACCATTTGTAAATAATGTCTCCTTCATACATTCATTGAATAAGAAACACCTGTTTTTTCAGATTGGAAAAAAATAAGACTGTCATTAAAGAGCTCCTTTAAAGTCCATTCGTCCTTAACATACTGTAGAAATTTTGTCTAAAAGGAGTAAAGTGGAGTAATGATTTCTCATTATGTCAGCATGTCTGTACATTCTGCGTGTAAGGATGTGTCATGTGTGCAGTACCATGGCTCGGCGAAGATGTAAAGCAGCCTTGTTAAGTGAATCCAGCAGCAAGGCAGCAGTGTGTTTTTGCATCTCCATCTGCTGACCAGCACGTTGAGAAGAGTCTTCATCGTCCTCACTGCTGTCCTCTGTGGCAGAGTCATCAACTTTGGCTGAGGGTAAAACATAATTAAAATAATTAACTACTGTATGAACCAAGTTTTTTTCTTGCTAGTTTTCAAATGTTTTGTCTCATCTCTCACCTTCCTCTTTGCTCCTGCCTTTGCGTGTGGCTACCACATGATCCTTGATGCCAGAAGGTGATGAGTTTCTCTCAGAAACAACCTCAGATTTTGACAAGTGCTGCCGCTGTGAGTTCATCTGCCGCACCAGGACACCAGAGTATGCCATGGAGAAGCAAAGGGGGTTTAACTGGCTGTACCTAAGACAAAGGAATGCAGAGTACATATGAAGGATAAAAATAATATGTAGTCAAAGTGTAAGATGCTAAATACACTATCCTAAAAAAAAAGTGTGCATTATTGCTCAGGGAGAAATCATTACCAACTTTATGATACAGAAGAGAGTTATAATATTCAATGTTGCTTGTGCTGTTGTGTGAAGTTTGTGTGTTTTGCCTGAAGATGGAGCTGATCGTTTATTGATGTTAATCCGGAGTACAGGACTATTAATGCAGATGAAAGAAACCTCACACAGTTGGGGAGGGAGCTTATTTTTAAGATACATTACGATCTGAGAAAAGGGAATGATCAATGTACATTTGTCCAAATCTCCAAATGTTGTATATTGCATTTTAAATATGCATATTTAAACATCATGACAGGACACATCTCTATAAAATAATTTTAAAGGAAAAATAAGTGATTTAACAGTGAGCTAAATTAAAGTGTAAGCACTGAGTTACATGTTACACTAATATTAAGTAAAGTTGTAATCTTGTTAGTGAACCTTTCGAGCAGAGGTCCTCCATGCAGCTGGTTTAGGCCCTGGTAAAGCACTGCTAAATGCGCCATAGCCATGGTATAATTGAGGTGAGACTTCCACACTCGCTCCTCACTGCAAATTTTCCTCAGCTGCTTCTGCTTCTTAGAGCGCTGCACCATAGATGACATCAAAGAAAGTAGGTTCTCCACTGCAATCATATCTCTGCGCAGACAGAGGGAAGTCCAGTGTGTACACGTACATATGAAAGCTGACATTGCATACAAATACAAACTCAGACTTTTACTACACATAGAAACACAGTCCTACTGCACCTGTTGGTTTTCGCTCTCTGAAGCATGTTGGGATGCACTGTCTGCTTTGCTTTCTTTTTCAGGTCAGGAGATGTGTTTTTGTTCTATTAAAAAAGTACAGTATCTTCAGATGCATATTTAACATAAAGACATAAACAATGTATTCCTAAGTAACTATTAATATTACTGTATTATTACGATATTGTTTTGTTGACAAAATGTATCACAAGTCATTTAATCTTCAACATGATGCTGCAGAGGATGTTGAGCTGCTTTAAAACTTCAGAAACTACGCTACTTACAGCTATGTAATTCTTTTTGAACTGAATATAAAGTGAGATGCAGGTTGTCAACCTGATTCTCATAAACATATGCAAATATATAAAAAAGGACAATATCAGAAAAAGTGCAAATGCCGTCTCAGGCTACCTGGTAGATCATCATCTGTAATATTTAATGGAAACAATGTCAAGTACAGCAGAAATATTAAAACTATTGACCCTGTGAACCCAAATATACTGTTTTATGATCATGAAAATGGTAATATTTACAAGTCAGATCAAGTCTAAAAATGTCCTGCTTCATTGCAACTCCATGTCCAACCTCAGAAAAAACACAAAATTTGAGACAAAGATCCATACATTTAACATAACATTATAATCATATAAATGTATTATATGTACATTACCAATAAATATATACAATATTCAATGACTCTGTACATTTTTGTCCTAACATTAACAATACGCTTCATATCTACTTTTAAGATGAGCTGGTATACAAACAGACCTTTAGTTAAAATGTGTTAAATTGTGGAATCCTTATCTCCAGTTAGTTGGTGACACTTTGTATTTGTACAGACCATGTTTTGAGACAGGTACAGTGTTGCTGGCTGGCCTTAAAATGTTCTTATGCGAGACAAATTCATAGACCTTCACTATAATGTACAATGTTTGAGCAGATTTTCATTTCATGGATCATTCTGGACTTTGAGTATCTGTTTTGTTGTGTATATTCACCTGGGGTGGTTCATTTCCTTTTTGAGTAAGGGCACCGCTTCTTCCTTTACTCTGGTTATTTCCATCCAAACGTTTTGTTGGCAGTCCCATATGCTCATCACGCCTGATGAAGAAAGAATTTAATTGCACCCTGCCACTAATTCAACAACAATATCCACTGTGGTGTTTCATACCAGTGATAGTACTAGTATTGAAAAGACACACTGTGATTATTCTCTAACATTAGATAAGAAGTGTTAAATAAAAGCCTACCTTGAAAGACAATCGAAAATGTTTTGTCCCCACTTTATCACAAGGTCTGGCTGTTCTTCCTCCAAGGCTCTCTGGAGCAGTAGTGCTGCAAACTCAGTAAAATATGTCTTACATCTGAGCTTCATCACTAACAAGAGAATACACACAGACATTGAAAGACAGATCACAGTGTAGACACCTGAGCACTGGTGTGATATGCTCTCTCTTTCTGGTCTTTTTGTCTCATGTAAATGAGACAAATCAGACTTTAAGAAAAGTATGTGAGTTGATGCCACTTACCATCATGGTAGACATCCTTTAATGTGCTGGTAGAGATAAGATCATACATTGCAGCAAGGTCCTCACAGTCAGTCAGCAGATGGGAAATCTCTATGAAAATTAAACATTTCATAGAGATCTTTGAAAAAATATTCTATGCTTTTTCTGAGAGCTAGTCACCTAACTATACTGTTGCCCATAAAGTGTGAATAAAATATTTTCATCTCTTCTCAGGAGATGATTGTGACAATGTGATTTATTCTTGATAGATAAATTGTACTACGACTCAGGTCAGAGGTTATTGCTGATGTGCATAAATATGGATAAAAAGACAAATGTTTCTGAAAACAAAATTATTCCTCTTTTATGGGCAACAGTGTAGTAACCTGAAGAACCAAATAAATAAAATAATCATTAATATTATTATTATAGTTTAGGAATTTTAGATGATAAATCAGGTATTTATTATTGCAGCAGCAGCATTAATAAGACCTGTATGTGTTATGTATACATGCTATTTTTGTTACTATTTGTGTGTGCTTTTATATACCATTGTTGGGAGCTGCTTCAGATGTGATTCTTTTCTTGTTCTTTCCATGTAGCGCTTTTAGCTGAAGGCTCATTTTGGCTGAAGCATCTCCTTTCTTAGACTATGCAAAACAAACACACATTACATATTCCTTATCTTACATACTTATTCCTATAATGAATCAAAACATCTTTAAAAAATATATCACCATCTTTTGTCAAACTCTTACTTACGCCCTCAGCTTCATTGTTAAGCCTACTGATCTGAAGCTGGGCATCATAAACCTCCTGGAGTAGCTTACAACCTCTCTCCATCACTGCAGCAGCTTTCTCATGCTCCTTGAAAATGCGTAATGCCTGCCCACAACAACAAAAAATAAATAACAACTAAAGTATGGTTTGCAAAGTAAAAAAAAAAAAAGGTAAAAATGGTAACAAAGTAATTTTTTGCAAGCTTTTTTTTGTGTGTATATTTCTTATACACACAAAAACAGTACATACTGTGCACATAAACATGCACACACACACACACACACATACACACACACACACACACACACACACACACACACACACACGCACACGCACACACACACACACACACCTTAGACAGATAGTAGGTGATGCAGGCTATCATGTGCATTAATGACTCTGAGGTGTTTCCAGTCCATTTTTGTTTGAGAGCTGAATTTTCTTCCAGAACTATTAAGCATTTTGTTAAAACCTGAACAACAGAACACAGACCCAAACATCAAATAAGTATTAAAGTTATAGGGGACATATATTTGATGTATAGAATCCAGTAAGATAGAACATTAAGAACTTTATAATAGTTGTGGGTCCATACCTGTATCACAGGGTCACAAATGATCTGATGGAAGATTAGAGGAGCCAAAAGGCCATAACAGTTTACAACTGCTTGCAGGGCAGCACTGGCGTCATTTAACCATAATGCCAGGTCCACAGCTACCAGCATCCGTTCACACTGTGCCAGTCTGGCATCCTGTAAACATACATATATCATTAACTTTTACATAAATAACTAATGAGGCAAATTTAGAACACTTCGGTATGAAAACAAGATGGAGATACATTCGCTGTCTTTTTGCTAACAGTACCTGACAATCTTCTAACTTGGAACGAGATTTTTAGCACACTCATGCTGTACATGCACCCTTCTCTCAAATCCATTTGTTACCTGTTCCCAGATAAATGGTCCAGTGTCACTGAATGAGTCACAGTAGAATGATCCCTGTCGACTGTCAATGTCTGTCTCAATGAAGATGGAAGTGAAGAATAACTGGTGCAGGAGAGGAGAGGAGAGTTGCAACGTCTGGACATGTAGCCTTTGACATGATGAGTGAGAAAGGAGTTAGGGTTAGAAAATGCAAAAAAAAAATGGGAGAATGTGTGCATCTTCCTTCTTACTTTGTGATGGCAGGTGTGTCCTTTGTTGTTGTAGATCCAGGCTGAGAGTAGGTATAGTGGCTCCACAATTCCTGGCAGGCTCTCTTTGCTATAACATACTGCTCTGTTTGAAATGCCACCTAAAAATAAGGAGGCAAAAGCAGTAAAAAAGATAGACATATCTCTATATGCTTAAGCTACAGAGACATATTCATGCATTGTCAAACTTGATGAGGTGATTTTTTTGCCATATAAACCAGTGGTTCCTGACCTTTTCTATCTGGTGTATCTGCAGTGTGCATTCACATAAAATCAAATACCCTTTCATTAATTCAATAAATTCTGCTCATATGGATTGTAAACAAAAAAATACTGATAATTCTATAAGAGTGTATGTTGTTACAATATTATTCATGAAAATTCATTTTTTTCATTATTTCTGTTTATTATTTATATTTATCTGTCATATTATTGACTGATTTATCCTTTTTGACATTTACCACTTTCAGCTTGCTAAAATGAAACACATTAACATGAGAGCAGGAACATTTTTTTTTTCATTAAACCATTAATTTAAAGTACATAAGCCTGGCAAATGAACAAAAAACTTTGGTCCTAGTTTGGATTAGTGTTTACCTGTGCCAAGTGAGCCCAGGTGGTGAGTAGTGGCAGTGGCAGGGATGCCAGCAGTGGGAATGTTGTCTCTCCTATGCCGTTGCCCAGCAGTTTGCCTTGGCTGTCGTAGGCTGCTACAGCAAAAACGTATTTCTGGTTGGGTTCCAGTCCCTCCACCTTCAGCACACATTTGCCACAAACTGCAGGTACCTGCATACAGCAATACAGACACCATACATCTGACACGAGCTACATCCCAGATGGTGAAATGAATATGCCCAACAACGCTTGCTGCTCTGTTCTGACGAAGTTAAATTATACCAGATTCCCTGTTCCTGGCAAGCTGCAGTCTCCAAGTCTGACTTTCTGATTATGGCCCTGAGCTGCTCGGCCACAAAGCTGGTACCAGTAAACCTGAAAAGAAGCAAAAGTAGCACAAAAATAAGAAAAACTTTTAAGATCTATTGTAAATTTTGATAAATAGCTTCAAAAATCAAGTCTTACTTGTCCCTCCATGTAGTGAGGTGCAGGTACGAATGTTAAAGAGCAATCAGTGCGGTAGAGTAAGATGGGAGGAGGTGGAGGTTTTTCTTTTTCTCCATTCAACCCTCTGTCGTCATTAACTGTAGTTGCCCTAATTGTACAGATGGTGGACATGTACAGCTTTTTCTCCTCCAGTTGTGCTTTCTCTATCAAAGTGCAGGCCTCCTGGTAAAAACAAGTGGACATACTGGCTGAAAAAACCTGTTCCATTAACTAAAAACTAACATCTGGCTCCATCTGAGTCATCTCACTGATGAAACTAATAATACTATTCTCTGACTTGTCTCAAATATCTTATGTAAGGAGTATAAATTACAATACATGTATATTCATGAGTACATTTTTAAGAGTGAGTGACATGTAACCTCTAGTAGACTCTTTATTTTGCTGGCGCTGTTTGGCTCCATGTTGTTGTATAGAAGAAAAGCTTTTTGCATGAAAAAAAGAGCTTTGGACACCTTGTTCTTCTTGATCTGGTCAAACAGTTCAGTCTCTGAAACTAATCATAAACACAACCAGTTAATTACACACATTTAACTTGAATTACTGTCCAGATAAACTTTGCCATCAATATGCACATGTGGACTCAGAATTTACATTACTGTCATCTCAGTTTCTTCAATGTATGTAGAATAATTCTCAAAAACATGTGATTAAATGAGTTAATTGAAATGTTTCAGTCTCAAGTGTATAGTGTTGGAATGTGTCTGACCTGCATTTAGCTGCAACAACTTGAGTGAAGCCCTGTGGTGAATAATCTCCAGCTCTAGATAAACATCTAAGGCCAGCAGGAACACACATGTTTCCTGAATGTGTTTAGAGTGTTTAATATCCAATTTTGCTTCAGTTTCCTGTTCTTTTTCTTTTAAACTCATTTCATTTTCCTCCTTTTCCTCTTCTGTTGGCGTAGGTGAAGACAAGGAGGGTGATGATAATGGGGAAGGACAAAATTTCTATCAACAGGAAGACAAAAACAGGTGAGTACCACTTTATGCATTTCTTGTTTTCAATACTGTTTTCTTAACTTTTGTCTACATTTCACTGTAGTGTTGAAATCATCACTCAATAGAAAATTTGGATGCATAAAGTAAGTATGCAACACTTAGCTTTGACCAAACTCCTCTACCTTTGGGTTGGAAAAGTTGACTGCCTACCTGCATGAAGGCAGAGTCAGTGACTGCTGAACCATCCTGGGGAATTAGTGTTGAAATTCCCTTTGACAGAGATCGAAGACCCCCTTCCACCACCTCACACACTTTCTGAAGCAACTGTGTACTTGAACCCTGCAAGAACACAAGACCACACACATTGCACATGTAGATGCCCGACAGTTCCTTGATGGAATAGTGTCCATCCATTTATTTACCTCAAGAACTGACAATGATTGTAGTTTAACACTCTCACGATATGCCTCACTGCGTCCTACACACAAGATGAAGTTACAATAATTACATTATCACAGCTATGGTAAATTCTCTATATGGATATTACACAGAGCTAAATAATGACAAAATGGAAAATATAGTATGATTCAAGATGTCCTTTAGACAAGTACACCTGCTAGAGTTCTAAGTCTAATTTCTCACCTGGAAAGTGTTCTTGTTTATTTTGTTTAGCACAACTCTCAAGCAGTATGGCCAGTCTATGGGTCATCTCTGCTGTCATTATACAATCAACAGCTGCAAGGTCTATGGCAAAGGCCACCTCACACAGCATAGATAGACACTCAATCCACTGTAAACATGAACAAATATAATACATCAAATACATAAAAGACAGAATATATTCCATGAATCTGTGAGGGTATGTGACCATTTGAAAAAATACCTTTTTTTTTTTAACCAATTCACTCTGAACACATTCCATATCTTACTTTAAACAAACCTTTTGGTTATTATCTATCTTCTCAGGGAAGTTTCTAGACTCTGAGTACTGCTGCTGAGCCTTATCCATCAGTAGCTTCAACTTATCCCACAAAAACAGCACAACATCGAGAACAAGATCTTTGTCTGGCTGCAGCTCCTGAACAAACACACACACAGCACACAAACATTGTAAATCCTCTTCTAAATTGTATTCTTTGCTTTGAATTTAAGCTCAAGTAAAATCAAACTAAGGCACACAAACATGAAAACTTACAGGAGCACTGCCACAAACAGACTTGTGCAGGGTGTCGGCCAGTCTAATGAGCTCATCACTTATAGAGGACATAGCCTTTTGTTTTTCTGTTGGAAAGAGGCATCTACATTGTCACAATATACAATAAAAATCAATGTTCAATACTGATCCATATATACAGCACCCTTTAAATAATACACTTATGAGTAACTATTTTATGAACAATTAAAAACACTGCCAAAAGTTTGTAAGTTAATATTTGTTAGGCATTAATTGGGTAAAGATACAATTGACCTCAACTACATAATGACAATTTTTCTGTCTGATGGGAGCCAAGAGATATATCAAGTTCACTACCACTGAAAATCTGTCCTCTTTACCTTTCTGGGAAGATGGCAGACTGTTAAAATGGTAAAGCAATGCAAGCTCCAGCTCTGCTTTCCGAAATGACTGGCCTTCCATACCCTGACACACACATATACAGTGATATTTATAGTTAACATTCACCCACGCAGCATGATATGTGTGAAACAACAATTATACATATGTGACACGATTAAAACTGACAGCATTCTCAGTTTATGTTTTCAATTACATCTAGATAAGCACAACAAACATTTGTGTGTGACTCACAGACAAAGCTTGCAGCATCTCATGTGAAAGTTCAGTGAAGGCATCTGACTGCTTGTAGTGAAACAACAGCTTAATGAACCTCACCGCAGACATATGGGATACTTTATTTTCTCCTGGAAACAAAATGCATTACATTCATGTAAGATAAAATGGCTTCCAACCTGTTGTACAAAACAAACACCTTAAAACTTGTGACTAACCCATAATGGCTAAATTGATTAGTGTGGAAGATGGTGTCAGTGCACTCAGAGATCCACATGGCAGCTGATCCTTCTTTTGCTCACCAGCACGTTCAACTCCTAAACACAAAACACACAAGTGATAAAATGTGAACATCTGTCCAGATATGAACCATGAAAATACATCTACGATCACAGTACGCTGAAGCTAAATCAAACAAATGAGAAAGATTTGTCAGGTGATACACTAAACTAAACTTTTGCATCGTGTGTATTTGTGTTTATTTTACTAACCAGACAATATACTAATGCCAGCAGCGAGGAGCTCCAGGACCACTTCCTGCTGCTCTGCTTCATCTGGTGCAACTGTCTGCAGTGGACGTCTGGTGCTGTACCAAAGTGCTTCCAAAATGCCTAAAAACTGTGCTGCACTGCTGTCAAACAGGCTCATTAGTATGCGCTCTGTAGTGTTTGATGGCCATGGCGCCTACAGCATAAACAAGCAGGCACAGAAGTTTAGATGATGCTAAAAGTAAAATGAAAACTCTGCAGATCACTTTAAACATAAGCAAAGAGCCAGTTGCGGTGAATTTAAATAGAAAATGAAATGAGAAATATCTAGGAATGCAATTGGAGGAAAAAGCTAGAAAAGAGTTCCAACTGCTACATTTGTCACACTTTATCAGACTTTATCATTTCCAAAATCAATAGGAATCTATTAAATTAAGTCACTTATATCACGTCAAAAGCAATTAGTAATAGAGTGAAAAGAAGGAGGTATCCATATTAAATCCTATTAGAGAATAGAGTAGATTATTACATTTGATATGTCCTTCAGGCTGCTTTTCATTTTAACTATGGTTTTGGGTCTCTTCCTTCCTTCAAACACAGCCCGCTTGAAGATCATTGTAGCCAGCTATAAAAAAAAAAGGCATCATTTTCACTTTCATAGCCCAAAATAGAGCATGTCAGCAAAATAAGCATACAACAAAAACAACGTCAATGTAATTACAAATATTAAAGAGAATTCATGTATGTTTTCAAGAGGCAGTTGTATTTGTCTAGATTCATGTACACACATAGTAGCTAGTTAATAGAATCAAATCTGTAGCCTGAAGGTGTCAGTCATTAAAAACATGGACTATCAAAAATAATGTGGGGTCTTGTACTCATTCAGTGATGTTGGTTCCGCTGATAGTTTTGTTGAATCCTTCAAATATTGCTCCATGGCTGATAGTGTCAATCCTTATCACTCAGATGTACAGTATTAATAACCCGTACTTTATGTGACCAGAGTAACAGAAGTAAGACTAAGTATGTCAGGAGTCTCTTGCCTTGATAGAGGCTTCTTTGTAAGCCATTTGGTTCTCTCTGGTGGTAGGGACTCCATTCTGCTCTTCCAGCTTTGCTAGTTCATTGATTTTTCCAAGAGCTCTCCTGGCAAATTTCTGTAACACACACACACAAACACAGAGAAGGAGAAAGAGAGTTGTTTTAAAATCTGAGTTTGTAATAATAACATGTAACTTTTTATAAATAAATAAATACATTTATATTGTTGTTGTCTCTACATCTAAAGATGATCATCCATCCTAAGGTAGCTTAATATGAAACTTACATTACATCAAACTTAATAACAAACTTGCCTGGCCAACAGAAAAGATGCAGTACATCTAACAGCAGTGAACACTAGTATTTAGAACTGTATCCTAAAAGCCTGTAACAGCACACAGGCTGCATTTATGTGTATGACTTTGGATGATTCAAGAAGTCTGTCACCTCTGCCTGTACCGCAGCATGGTTGTCATAGTAACACTGGCAGACAGCACAGTAGAGTGTGGCAATCCATGGCACATATTTAGTTGTCATCAGAGGGATGGAAAACTCCAAACTGATGCTCGCCCACAAGAGATATTCCAGTGCCTGAACAGAATGATATACAAGAAGACAGAAAATAACAACAACCTGAAAAGATTCTGAGTTAACAAGCTCTTGGTAATCCTTAAACAGAGTGCAACTGGACTTCTTTTTGTTTGATCGACAAGAAGTCCGGTTGTCTTATACTATATTATACTCTTTATAGAACTTAAAATGGCCTCATACTGTTTCAAAACAAGCAATACAAGTCACTCAACACAATTGCACAAATGTCCAAATGCTTGGATCACCGTAGGTGTAAAATGTCTCCAGGTTGTTGTCTAGTCTGACTCACAGCACGTGTCATATGTAATTACTCTCATCATAGTTTACCTTTCCCTCTAGTAATAAAGTATGTCAACCATCAAAAAAACAGATTTTGTAAATACTGAAAGAAACAGTTACAAGGAGGAATAGATTACATGTATCTTGAAAAATTTATTTTAGCCTTTCTGTAAGCATGCACACACTGTTAGCACCTGTGCACTTTGGTTCATTGTCATCAGGTAGCGGCAGATGTTGTAGATGAGTAACGAACCTGCAAAAAATGACAAAGAAATGAAGTAGATGATTATTCAGTATATTAAATCCAATCCATAATTTTCCAACTTTTGTCAATGGTTTACTAAAAGGTACAAATCCCAGTGCAATTTTTAAGCAAAGGCACCGTTGTATAGGTCAGTAGGCCTTTATTACGCTGACTGAATGGAATCTTGCCTGTTTTCATAGAGTTAATCTACTGGATATGAGTTCTGTCTCAGTGCTCAGCAGCGCAGGGTCAAAGTCACACTGTGGTCCATGTTTCACTCTGTAACTTATGAATGGTCAGAATAAGAAGCAATGAGACATTGCTGATAGTGACCGCGAGTTAACACTAGGTTTCTAAACTGGGAATACTGCCTCTGAGGGAAGATAACAGCTCAAAATCTGAAAATTGCTCCCACCTACATTTCTACCATTAGTTTGATGCTTAGTGACTCAGACTAAGCAATCAATTATGTTACTCAAACATTTAGTTCAACAGTTATCAAGTTTCTAATGAAGTGAGACAATCAATTTCAGACTTCTACAATGCATCAATCAGTATCAGAATTTACTATTTTGTAGTCTTATAATTTTGTCCTCTTTAAATTTGAAAAATCAAACAGAAATGATATACAATGTAGTGAAATACCATTATATATGTGCCAGCAGAGGTGTTCATGTCGCTGAAAAGCTTGCATCATGTTCCTGATGAAGTTAAGCACACACAGCAGTTTACAGAGTCCCTTCTGTCTAAGGACACTGTGCCTTTTCTCCTGCTCAAATATACACAAGATGCAGCCTTGTAGTGCACGAGCCTGTACACAAAAACACATGGAAGGCCTCAGGTACTGACATTTCACAATTCAATGACCTCCATATAAAAATGTAAAATTATGTAATATAATAATACATTGTAATATAAATTATCAGTGAAATACATCAATTAAGCATTTTATGCCTTCATTTCAGTCAGAGCATGACAGCCATATACATATTACACATAAATACACACTTTACACAAACTCACCTTCATGCCAACAGTGTCTTGGTCTTTGTCAAGACCCTCAGGGAAGAAGCAGGCCATCAAGTGATCCACATCCTTGATTTCAGTTATGTTTACTGGGGTATATTGCTGCAAGTGGAGACCATAGCCCTGCCACAGAGCCATATCATACAACTGCAGCATAACATGAGGAATAAATAAGAAGACATTACAGTTGGAAATTATAAATGTGTATAGTGACAATACTTTTAAACAACACAGCTTTGTACTTTATTAAATGTAGCTTTGTAGAAGCAAAAACCAAATTGTCTAATGATGAGAAAGCACCCACCAGAATATCTAAAAGATATCCTCAAACATGTATCAACATTAATCACAAACCTGAACCATTAGCTTTGGCTGTACACACTGTTGCCTTCAAAGCAGATTTTTTTTTTTTTTTAATTTCTTCTCAAGAAGTGATTGTAACAATTTAATTTATTCTTGACAGATAAAATGAAACTGGAACACAATATGTAATCATTAAACCAGCTCAAAAGCAATTACCGATGTGTACAAATATGAATAAAGAGAGGAATGTGTCTGAAAGCAAACATATTCCAACTTTATAGCCAACAGCATAGTATGTTTACTGATTAAAAAGATACATTAAGTAATGAATTTCATGAAAGGGATCGGATGAGCAATCAACAACACTGAACAAAATATTAGCAGCTATTGTTTATTACCTTTATTCCAAAGAGAAAATCTGCGATCTGTAACACATACTCTTGGAACAAGTTGGTAGGTATTCGATGTTTGTACTTTCTCCATATCTCTACCAGTGTTTTAGTCCTTCAAAATTAGTGGACAAAAAACAGTATCAGTAAGCACATTTCTATGACTGTAATGGTTCCGAAAAGGTCATAAATGAGGCACTCAGTACTGTAATAGAAATGTGGGTTTATTAAGGTAGCCTTGGTGTGTGTGTGTGTTAACCATCAATTCAGAGAGACAAGGGAAAAGCTTTTTCTTAATGAATCAATCTTCAAAAACCCACATAGTCAATTAACATCAGTTACTTTTCTGTCAGTACAGGTTGAGATTACCCTTAGAGTACACCCAGACATGAAGGAATATGGACGAACATGCAGAGCTGGATAATATAAACACATGAAACTGATAAATATTGTTATATTCAAGAGATCAGGGGTACCATAATGTTTTTCAAAGGCTCCCAGCTATTCTTCCTGTATTGATGCTAATGCTTTAGTTTGTGGCTCATACTCATTGGTCTTAAAACGTATAGTAAATGCCATGCAAGAAAAAAACAGATGCGGACTTACTGAAACGCCTGAATAAAAGGAAATAAATGTAAAACAGATTTTTGTAACAGCGGTTTTTTTCGTTTACCCTTGCTAAAATACTACGTGTTAATTTAGCTAGGCTACTTACTTAACAAGTGGCTTCTCTGGTATGTTAAGATAAATTTTATCCTTTCAGAAAAAAAACCCAAAACTTTAACACAGTGTAGGTAGATTACGTTAATAAAAGTGGATTATCTGAGCTAACTTCAGCTCATTGTGGTCCAGTCTCCTACCCTTTAGCACACAGGTTGTTATCTTGCGTGGATGAAGAAGCGGCTCTTCTCATCACAGCAGTGAACGAATTAATATCTCGTTTAAATGCGGAAATAACCGGGTTTCTTTTGTCAAGGGGTCCGTAGTATGATGCCGGCCAGTCCATATCTGTGGCCTTAGCGTCGTTTTTTAACCAAACCACAAAATGTCTTAGGTCTCTGTCCAACACCAAAATACTCAAAGCGTCTGGAGAAGGTGTGTCACCATGGTAACGACGCCCAGGAAACAGGAAGTAAACTGGCCAAACTAACTCACAACAATAACTCCACCTGATAGTTGAAGAAAGTTGAGTTTCACTTATGATGTCCAAGCAGGATATTTTGCATTTCGCTTAGTATGTAACTTGGGACATATTCAAGATATATTGTGGTCTTTGAAGAGATAATCTGTATCTGAATGTAGTCCTCTGGGAAAAGTGGCTCAGTTGAATGAATAAACAACTGTTTTGTGAAAAATGTCAATTTCAGCAACAGTCAGATTATCTCTGTGATGATCTTCAACATCTTATCCATAGTCCAGGAAATTATGTCACCACCTGGTCCCTTCTAAAATGAACTAAATAATTGTTTTGTAGGACAAGTGGCTCTGTAGTCTACTGTGTAGCTGAACACACTATATGATTTTATTTTTTTTTTTCTTCTTCTTCTTTATATATATCACAAAATCAGTGTCATAAATTATAAATAATTATATGGACCAAACATGTCACTAACCTTTGCCATCAAGGCAAATAAATCCACTTTGTCATGCCAGTGGACTAATTGTTGTCTAGGAAAACATTCAAAGACGTCAGAGAACTGATACCTAGGTTTACAGTGTAACACATCACCAAAGCTTAGGTTAATTAGCTGCAGGTCAGCTGTTTCATTATAATGCATTTTCAATGTTTTCAAAGGTGAAATTGCTGATGTTGGAGTCTTTTGTCTACTTTTTTCTACTTTTTTTGTTTTTTTCCTTAAAATCTGTCATTTTTTATGGTATCTGGATGTTCTTGTTTACAGTACTGCCATTCACCTTTATGAAATCCAGGACAATTATAGTTTAAGAATTGAATTTATTAAAAATCTTTATTTGTCAATAGGGTTCACACATGTAGACATGCACAGGCACCACACACCAGAATTGGTCCTCTGCATTTAACCCATCACTAGATCATGCATGCGTGCATGCATCACACACTACAAGCATTCTAGGCCACGGCTGGATATTATAAACACAATAAGCTGATGAACATTGTTAACTTCAAGAGGTCCTGGATACCATAATGTTTTTCAAAGGCTCCCAGCTATTCTTACTACATTGATGCTAATGCATTAGTTTGTGGCTCAGATTTATTGGTCCTAAAATTATAGTATATGTCATATGACTATCATATCAGTCATATGACAACTTATCAAATGATTTTTGTCTCATCCCAAACTACTTGAATCTGTGGTGCGACAACTGTACCTTTATTATCATTATACTATGGCTCTTCTACTTGTAATCAAACATACTTTTCTTCACAATTTCTTTTGCAAAGTGTTTTTTTTCCTAATAAACATCTAATTGTAGATATGTTTATGTTGTTCTACTCTCTAGTCATACTAGGTGATGGAGACATGAAAGTATCATAATGTTTTTTATATAATGACCTAACTTCTTGACACACATTTGATGTCTGAAATTTTGTAACATGATGCAGAGGAAATGAAAAGACACAAATCTGATAGGTGCAGGCTTACACAACTGGAGGGGAAGTTCATATTTTTCATCTGAGCTCACAGCAAAATGATACACGATTAGAGAGTCGCCTAATTCTGTCCCATACAAACTCATCAGTTCCCATTCAACCACACATCCACTCTGCACACAAATCTAAAGCTTCTGGCACTCACAGCATGGTAAGCTAATGCTCTGGCAGCTGTTCCTCAAACAGACACACACACAGTCACATACACACACATCCCACATCCAGGCTGGGACATTTCCTGGGGTATGAGCATGGGGGCATCAGCAGTATTCCTAGCCAGTATCACCTCATGACTGAGCAAAGAAAGTGCAACAGAGACACGGACAGAGAGAAGAAGAGAGGGACGGCCAGTCACAGTCAGACAGATGAAACAATGAGGGCAATGGAGGGATAAACAGTTGACATCATTGTTCTAGAAAGATCATCCTGTTGGCACGGTCACTATGTAATTGTGCAATGGGGGGTTATAGAGGGGAGGGGGCACTTGAACAGGGCCCGGATGTGATGGGAGGCAAAGGGCTATAAATTTGGTTTGGAAGAGCACATCAGTACCCATCTCTGCAACCTTGAGTCAGCCTCCTTTACACCCAGTGTTGGTCCATCTCGTCTGAATCTCACCATGGATATCCCCATCCAGTATCCCTGGTACCGCCGCACCTTCCTTCATCGATTCTCTGACCTCTCATTGGGAGAACCTCTCAATGATTGGCCACTTATGTGGCCTTTCTCCTGGTCCTTCCCCTGGATGAGGCCTTCCTTCATGCGCTGGTTCAACTGGTCTGAAAATGGACACAGTGAGGTAAAGACACATTCACTTATAGCTCTAAAATCAATAGCTTCTATGTAACATTCACTTTAACACTGCCATCTGAGATAATTCTTCTAATAATATTGAATGTGAATGGAATGCTGAGCAGACCTTAAGCTTTGCATTTCGGCAATATTTGCAGAACATTGGCCACCACTTTAACACAACTTTTAACGCTCACAAAGTAATAACATTATTTATATTATGAATTTTAAAAGCACCATTACAAAGTTACGGACAAGAACAAATAAAAAGGCAGTATAAACACTTAATACATAATCATAGTCAGTGACTTAAAAGACTAAAGTAAGACACATAAGAGATTAAATAACTAAAACAAAAGGCCAAACAGTAACATTAAGTTTTGAGGGAGATGATGATGTGATGATGTGGATTTTCTAGCTTTATCTCTTCCAAAAAGTTGGAACACTGAAGACTTTATACTTTACATGACAACTAAAATACAAGACACAACGGTAGCCAACACCAACTCAAAGCCTCTCTCATACATATGATTCAACGATGAATAAGTCTTTATATCTGTGTCATATCTTGAAAAGCAGATAAAGTTTTGCTCAAAATGTGAATAGATTTTGCTGTGTTTTAGCCTCTAACAACTGTACTATTTGTGTAGATGCGCACAGAGAAGGACCGCTTTGCCATTTATCTGGATGTGAAGCATTTCTCACCTGAGGAGCTGTCTGTCAGTGTCAGTGATGATCTTGTCACAGTATATGCCAAACATGAAGACAGACAGGTCAGAAGCAGCACAGCGTATTGAAGATACATTGAAGCTTAAACCTGGAAATAGTCCTTAGTTCGATGACACCTCACTGACTGTAACTGTCTTCTTCCAGGATGACCACGGCTTTGTGTCAAGGGAGTTTCTGAGAAAGTACAAGCTTCCTGCTGGTGTGTTATGTTCAGAGGTCACCTCCAGTCTGTCAGTTGATGGTGTGCTGACAATCACTGCTCCTCGGTCGTCTCCTGGCCTTGAACGCAGCATTCCTATTTCCTGTGATGATACATCAGGAAAACAGAAAATGTAGAACATAGCCTGAAGCCCCACATGCTATTTTAATACTAACTGAAAGTGCTGCTTGTTTTTATATTTAACCTGTTAATAGTTTTGTTGGCAGTTCAGTACACACTTAGGCAAGCCTTTATGTCTAAACATGTGTGTAGTCTGTGCAAGTGACTTTTAATAAACCAGTATCTAACTGCTTACACACTTTATTTAAACACTCAGAAAGAAATTGCGCTGTAAACCATTTGTTTTTCAGAGACATAAAGTGGTAAAGGGCAGAACAATGACCTTCTGAAAATATCACAAGCCTGCAGAATCACTGTTTAAATAATTTTTCTCCTGCAAAATGTTTTTGTGCCACTACATTTTCATTATTTAACCATAAAAGAGAGCAGAATAAATATCACACTTTGCAGTCAAATGACATGTTTTTCAAGAAGGACAATGAAAACTAAACAGAAGTGTGCAGCACCCATTTTAAAACAGGGCCTAAAATGTAAATTCATTGAAGGAAGATGGAAACAGATTACCCTTCTTAAAAATAATGACATCTACTGGCTGAGAAAGCATGATGAGATCTTTGTTTACTCTATGAGCATGTGTTGGTTTCTGTATGTGTGAACAGAACAGAGTTCTATGGAGGCACTGACAGTCATTTTTTTTATTTGTATACTGAAAAAGCCACCTAAGGACTTGGGACCAGATTTTTGTTAAGAGGAAGAACAAGGGTGATTTGAAGGGTGGATCCATGTCTTTACACCTTTAATCACTGGCCTATGAGCTGCTAAGGTTCATGTTTGTGTGTGAATATGTGAAAGGTGTTGTATCTGTAAGAGCATATGTGCTTATAGTTGCAAAAAAAAAAACCCCAAAAAACAAAAACATAGCTCTGTCATTCTGATTGGTAACATCCCCTGGCATATTAACACAGAAAAATAGAATAAAAGTTGGAACATAATATTTACAGGCCTGCTGTGTGATTTTATATATTTTATTTGGTCTTTAAGTGGTGAAACAGATGGCCTTTTCCTTGACTGAATATAATAACCAGCATATGTATTGTACTATTGTATTTTGTCAGGTATTGACTTAAATTTCTGCCCAGTTTAAATTAAGTCCAAATATTTGAGCATTTTCATCTTTAAATGATTAAAACTGAAATGAGAGTATCAGTGACAGTGCTGGTCATGCCAAACCCACAAGTAAAACTTGCATATATTAGTATAAATTATAGGAACCTGAAAAAAGATGTTTACAATTTACATATTTCTTCTTTTTTTTTTTTACTGTTTATTATTTGAAAATGTCTAACTGATACATATTGATCAACCCAAGATATGGTGTATTATAATACAGAGAGTTAAGCAGGGAAATATGATGTTAGCTTATGATTATGATACGTAATTATGCTGTAGAGCTATTTATTGCAATACAGAGATTCTATATTGTAGATGATCAGCAGCCTAAATGACCAAAGTAGCAATAAGCATCATTGATCAATCAATGCTGGCAGAGAAAAGAATTGTCTTCATCATCAAAGGTCGCTTCAGTAACAGTAGAAGTCCCATTTCTGAAAGTGAGAAGAGAGTCACATGAATTGAAAGCATCTTACAGTGTGAACTGGACATGTGTGGATGAAAACTTACAGTGGTTTGGACTTCAGTGGAGGCTGGCATTAGAGCATGTGTCTCCTCCACCACACTGCTGGGAAAGTGACCGACACGAGCCTCCTGCTGGCCGTAGTAAGAGTCCTGGACCTGCAAGCAGACGAGAGAAACAAATGATTAAGTTTAGGAAGGTGAATAGAAATGCTGCACATCATGCTGTACATGATTATCAGGACTTGACAAGTTAAGTTTAATTTTAATTTAGTTTAGATTAGTTTAGTTTAGTTAACTTAACTTTGCTTTACTTTAGTAGGATCTCTATTAGTTGCAATGATACAGCACCTATTCTTCAAATGCATCAGGAAAACGGGTGCCATGCAAGAACTACTTTTAAGAATGAAGAGCTTTTTCTTTATTTTATTGAAGATTTTTTCCTTAAAGCAACATATGAGCATTCAAGATTTTTTTTTCATTCACCATTTTTTGTGTTTTGACAATTAAAAGTGTAGACCAGACTTATTGTAGGAATAATTTGTCATTACTTTTTGACTTAATGTCATGACTTTAAACAATTTTTAGTTTGAAAACCATTTAAACTTCAAATTTTGTTTGAAAAAACAAATATATGGCAAAAATAAATAAGCTTTTTCATATATGTAAATTAATTAAATTAGTCAACTTAGACTGCTAATTTTAAACATTCAACATGTCAGAAATGTGACTTACAAAACCAATATGATTTTCTTATGTATAAATGTAAGGCAATAATCTGGAAAAAGAGAGATAAAATGGTTGCTTTACAAAGAAAGAAATGGTATATAACTGTATTTATTTAAATATATGGAGGTGAAGACCTTATTTGCCACATAACAAAGAATCAAAAACAAAATTAGTGATGATAAAAGTGATGAAAAATACAAGATAACTCAATAAAATAATAAAATCAGTTAAAATATAAGTTATTTGAATTAGTTAAAATAAGTTATTAGCAAACACTGGTGAAATTGAAAATGGGAATTGTCTTGGAGGTACCATTGATGGAATATATATATATTCCTAGTGTTTATCACAACTTACAGAAGAGTACTGAATGATAAACCAAGTAAATAAAGTGTCCAGAGGCTTAAGAATTACAGCTGAAACATACTGAATATTACCATAATCTAAAACTGATTTAAAAAATAAAGTCATCTTACAATGCAGTGGAAAGCTCAGTTTATTTCTATAAAAGAAAGCAACTGTCCATCTCAATTTAGTCACCAGTTCTGTCACATATTTAATGAAAGAATTTCCCCCTGAGGTAAATAAAGATGATCTATATCTATAAAGCCCAACTGTATGTAAAGTAAAATGAAATAAGGTGCATTTGTACTGCAGAAAGAGCTAATACAGGGTTGTTGGTTGTTGAATTCCTACAACAAATCATGAGTGGTTTAATAAACATTTCCAAAACTGTACTTTTCCATGCAATAAATCTCACATGATCGCATTTCACATTTACACTCTTTCAATCACTTTTGCAGAAAAAAAAAAAAACACCAAAGAAACATTTCACTGATATTGTGACTATAAAGCTGTTTTTTACTCACACTGCCAGCCCAGAAGAGGTTCCCTCTGTCTTTGAGCATTGCATAGACGTAGACAAGCTGACCCTGTCTAATGGGGATGAACCTGCAGTCTCCAGGATAATAGTCCTGCAGTGCACGGGCTATCAGAATAGGGTCTGGGAAGAAAAATGCACATTGGAGACTTTAACCCAAAAAGATACAAACAACCACCAGCAATCAAAACCATCTACTAATGTAAAATGTTTAATACCTATCGATCCACTAATCCTATCAATAAATGTAAATGATTGGTTTTGTCATTCGGACATTCAGAGGCTCCGTAGTGAACGTGAAAACACAATCATCTTCTACAACATTGATTCACCAGTAAAATCCATGGAGTTGGATCAATGACAGTGGATGGACACACTGGGTTTGTGTTCAGTTATTTATATTTTCACTGAAAAAGTCACTTTTACTCAGTTTTTCTAATTTTTGATATAATTACTCTCAACTTTAATCGGACCTTTTATGAACATCTACATGAACAGTAAATTAAATATTGGAAAATATCTGATTTTCACACAAAAAAATAAATATAGAGGATAATATTATGATAAATGGTGATAAATCCCTTAAGAAAAGTTAAACATAGAGAAAAAAAAAGAACATTTTGGAACTGCTACAAAAGTAGCAGTGGGTCTGTATGGGTTAAGGGGGAAAAAATATAAGAAAAAACATTTACAACTCACTTGTTTATCTTTTTGTGATAATCTGCATGCATTATCACTTTCATATGCTGCCCAACATGATCAGAACATGTTTAACATCCACTGCAGTAACAAGAGTTCAGTACTTACGGCTGCATTCGGAGTCAGCACAGAGTTTTTTGTCAGACAGCTTTGGCATCTGCCTCCCAGCCTCAGAGGGCAGCAGCAGGAACCACAGTGAAAGAGCAAGCAGGAGTCTGTAGAACATGTCTGTTTACTGATCTGAAGGCCTTTGACACTCAGGGATCCTCTCGTGGGTCTTTTACTGCCCTTTTGTGTGTTTGTCTGCTCAGAGACGAAGGTGTAATGATGGTAGCCCCTTTCTTTACTCTCCCTACCCCCTTCCTCTTACTTACACACAGAGCTTCTTTCAAGCCTTTCTAGCAGGTAAACAGGAATTCTGGAAGAGGAGGAGGTCCTCATTAGACAGACCTCTGCTTGTATCCTGACCTCTCCCACCATGTTTTACCCTGTGAGTGTTGCAGCAGAGCATTCCTCAGAGTTAATCAGTGCTCCTGTGATTTATTTTCATTATTCAGCCACTAGATGTCAGAGCACCTACACATCCCTGATAAGCATCCTACCTCTGTCAGTCTTTCATTGCTGCCTCTGTTTTCTCTCCTTACCTATTTCTCTCAAGAGGAGGAGGAGGAGTCAGAGGGGTGTATGTATGTTTCCACTGCCAAGGAAACCAGCTGAGCCTCTCTTGTGCAAACACTCCCACATGCACACAGTCACCAAACAGGAAGACGGTACTTGTTCTGAGTGAGTTGGCCTGAAACAGGCAGGTAAGACAGGCTTCATTTTTTGGTCCTTTGACGTCAGGTACAGGCTCCACAACCACAATGGAGTAGAGTTAAAGTTCCTGTGAAAGTCTTTAAGAAGGATCACAGCTTGTTTTTTTCAAGAATCATCACAGACAGAGTTGTCACCAGGTGAGATGATTATATTAAATCCAAAGTCAGAAATGAGATATGAAGGGTGAGGCTTAAGTGTTTGAGTTGAATTTAACAAGGTGGAAAGCACTTTGGGTTAAATGGTGTGCTGAAGTGTACTTTGATTTCTACCACTTTACACTACTTATAGCTCAGAGATAAAGCCTTCCTTTTTTTTTTTTGCTTCATTACATTTACCCGACAGGTTTAATCCTTTTTCAAATCAGTTTTATATTTGTACAGTTTGAGAAGTTAGTTTAACAGTTGAGAAAATTCTTCTCTTTCAGCCTTAATTCTCCATTAACTTTCATTTAAAGTAGTGGGAAAATAACAAACATACTCTTACTCATGCGCTGTACCGAAGTCAACTTAAATATTTCCATTTTCTGTTGCTATTCTACTGCATCTCAGAGAGAAATACTTCACTTTTTACCTCATTATGTTTGCCCGACAGCTTTTCAGATTACAATTTTTCATTTGAATGTTAATGATAAAACTGAAACATTGGGCATTAAATGTTAAGAAAATTCTCTTAAAAATCTTTACAAACCCTCTTGGATTAGCTGTAAAATACTGTCACAAAGCTTGACATAGGGCTGTTTTTATGTGCTTCAGTTTACGTTTTATAAATATGTGGTTCTCACAGGACATTAATGCTACAAACATATTATGATCTTACAGAATATTATGTATTTTTGTGATTTAAATAGTACAAAAATAGTTCAAATGAGCCCAACCTTAAATATATACAGTAGCAAAAAGCAAAATATACCTGGGGCTGTTTTTATGAGCCTAAGTTCACTTTTTATAAATATGTGGTTCTCACAGGATGTTAATGTTACGAACATATTATAGTCTTACAGAATATTATGTACTTTTGTGATTAAATTGTACAAAAATAGTCAAAATTAGCCCAACCTTAAATATTTACAGAAGTAAAATGCAAAATATACCTGAATACTGCGGGAATACAGAGTAATGGTGGACTATTTTCACACTTTTACATTGGAGTTGAAGACTTCTTTCATAACTAAACTGGTGGAAATTTGAAACAGTAGTGACCAAGAGCAGCCATAAGGAGCTGTATCTTAATTATGTTTTTTATGGCCTGCTATATGTTCTAAAAGTTATAGTAGTTTTGAGAGTTGGATGATGGTGAGGGGAAACATACAAAGCAGATGTACAAAGCTGTGGTGTCTTTCTTAACGATTTAGCCCAAAACAATGACTTTAGGAACATAATTAGAGGTTCTCAAGATTTTTCTGTATTTATAGTGAACAGTGGAGGACAATAGCTTCTGGAATTTAGGGAGGGGGTTGGAACAAAGCTAACAGTGGAGCTGGTATTTCGGTCAGAGTAACAAAAGCAGCTGTCAAACAAAAGCCTTCCTCAGAGTCTATGTGAGATTATATTACTAGAAAACAACTACTCCAGCATTCAAACAATTCAGGAGACAGTATGTTCCCCAGATTTCATCGTTGGATTTCATAAATCTCTTGTTGTGGTGTCTTTTTCTCACCCACAGGGTTTGTGTGAATGAATGGAAGTGACAGCGATATCAGCAGTACAGTGAGAACCCAGTTGAGCCCTGAAAATTAAGGTTGTCAACCCATATTTAGGACCAACCAGCAAGAAGCAGAAGATACAAGGAACCTACAACGAGATTGGATTATTATTTAAAAAAAAAAAAAAAAAAAGAAAAACTGCAGAGATGAATTGTACTTTCTAACTGGCTCCTGCAAACACACAAACATGTTCAGCCCCAGGAAAAACAGTGTTCCTTCCCCAAGTCTGGAGGACTCCTTCTTCCCTCTCTCCTCATCTTCCTCAGTCTCTCTTTCGTTTGCGCTTCCCTCCTCCTCGTCGCCTTCCGGGAGCATTGACAGCAGTGGAGGCATAGAAACAGACCTGATCCTGGCCGCAGAGCTGGGCCAGGCTCTGCTGGAGAAGAACGAGGAGCTGGCAGCCTCTCTGGAGCAGAGGGAGAGGGAGCTGGAGGTGAGCACCAACAAACACAATGAACGGAACAGAAGAAATGTTCAGAACTCACTGATGACTTCTGCTGATCTGCAATACCTTCAACTTTATGGGCTCTGGTCTGAATTATAAGTTGTGTCACAAACCATCACTAATTCTTATTTTGCCTTTTGTTCAAGTAGTAACTAGTTACATGTAAGGCCAATTAAAAATAATGTATTTGTTGTCAGTTTAGAGAAAACTACATTATCAAAGCAGTGAAAAAGACTGACTCCTGTATGTTAACTATTAAGGAGAGGTTCTTGGAGTTTTTGTTTAGTTATATGGACCCCATCCAAAGAAAACCTCAAATAAACTCACTTTGAGTTCAGGGAGCCCTCCTTCAAAAGTAGTTCAGATATGTAATTCATGTTAAAAGTTTATTTAACAGAGCAGAGAGCCATGTTGTTAGACAGTAATGCCATTCATCAAACGAAATGTAATTTTCCTTGTGAAATCAGAAAAGGACTTTAATGTTACTATGCAGCATTAGTTTCAATGTATGTTTTAAAGACTTTTCACCTTTACTGCCATATATTGACAGTTAAATTGACTCTTTTTTTTTTTTTTTTGACAGTTTAACACTAAACTATCAATGGGTAAATTTTACCCACAGCTGCATTTTAATACTGCATTTGATGAATTTTAATAATACTGCATTTGATGAATTTTTGAAATCCCCCAAGTTTTGACTTGAAATTGTGTTGTCTTTCACTCCCTATTATTAAAAAAAAAAAAAAAAAAATTGCTGTCAAGAAGAAATATCTGTACTAAAAATGTGATTTCTACTTATAATCCCCACCTGGTCCATTTTTGCCAAGATAGAAATGCACGGACTTTCCACATCATTTATGTTTAAACTTCTGGCAACAACATTTGTTAATATGTGATCTGAATGATATGTCAAGTCATGATGATTCCATTGTAACAGTTGTTTACAATGGAAAAGACACAGAGATTTATAAATTTAAAAAAAAAAGATATTTTCCTCTTAATACTCATTTACAGTCATTTTAGACTGACTGGTACTGATGTTCAAGCAGTGCTCTTTCTTTAATTATAAAACAGCACCACAATAACAGTGATGAGTAAACGCTAATGTTATGACATGACAGAATTATTTCGTACAATTATATAGAAAAGTAGAGAAAAGACATGGTACACGGGTAAGTTTGACTCATTTGGCAATTTTATGTTCATAGCAACTCCTGGTGGTTCTAGTCTTAAAACATTTGTTACAAAAATATGAAAAATTAATCAAAAATATGAAGTGATATTAGTCTGATGAAGTGATTTAAAGATTTACATCAGTCATTAAATTGTAATCTGTGACCTCTTACCATCTCAACACATGCCTGGTATATTTGTTACTTTCAAGATGATAGATCAGGGGTGTCAAAGTCATTTTAGTTCAGGGCTACGTTCAGCCCAATATGATCTTAACTGGGCCGGAACAGTAAAATATTAACAGTGAAAAAAGTACAATTACATTATCTACAAACATATCTACAAAGTTTCCTGTCTTAAGAAAAATCAGTGCAATTTTAACATGATGGTGTCTCAGCTTCTCATTTGCACATATTCGTTACAACTTACAGATCACAGTGGATCTACAAATGCACAAAACATTTAGCAACAGGCAGAATATTGTTAAAATTTAACTTCTTTTTATTTCTTTTTGTTCATATTTATTCAGGTTGTTCACATTTTTGCGAAAGGCTAGTTGTAAATGTAAACATTTTCATGTTATTTAACTTTTTTACACTAAAAGTAAGAGAAAAATGTGTTGTCATTTTTCATAGGTTCTTATAATAGCATCTTACTGGTCCGACCCACTAGAGATCATACTGGTCTGTCTGTGGAACCTGTACTAAAATGAGTTTGACACCACTGATTGTTAATATCTTCAGTGTAATTTTTGCATTTCACAAATTTAAACCAGATGGATGAATGGATGGATGGATGGATGGATGGATTATTTTGATGAGAACATTTCAATTAACAGTCGTGTTGTGTATCAGGTTTTGCAGCAGGAGAAGCACGTCCTACAGAGGAAACTGGACATGAATGAACTGACGTCAGGACAGCGAGAGGCAGAGCTGATGGCAGATATAACCACCGTAAAGGCTGAGCTGGAGCGATATCACAACCACGGACGTGACCGAAGGAGAGACGAGAGCGAACAGCTGACTCAGTTGGCCAATCACAACCAGCGGCTGGTGGAGCAGCTGGCAGAGGTTAGTTTACAGTATCGGTAACATGCGTCATATGAAGCCGATGAGAATGAAGAGATCCTCATTATACCCTAATGCTGTTAAAATAAACATAACCTGAGTATGTGGGATTTGTCTATGTGAATGTGTGGTGTTATGTCACAGTGAAGCAGACATGAACAATGCAGACCAGCAGGTTTAGGGAGTCCTGTTTTAGGAAGTGACTCAACATCTCTATGTCTCTTTCTTCCCCTCATCCAGGCGGTGACACTTGAACACTCCTTGAGGACTGAGCTTCGTTCCCTCAGAGAAGAGATGGACGAATCATCTTTCAGCAGAAATATAAGCTATACACAGTTAGAGAACATACAGGCAGAGGTATCAAACAAGATGCTTCGTACTATTTTCATTAAAATGGTTCAGATTTAACTCTGGATAACTTAAACTGTGAGTTGTCGACAATGTAAATTCAACTCCCAGGTAGATCTAGCTGATCTGAGTTATATGTTTTCATTAACTTTTATTTTTTTGTAGTCTTTTAGTTAGTTTTTTGTTTTGTTTGTTTGTTTATTTTGTATTTAGTTTAAATTTTTTTTGTTTTTTAGGTGAGGAACAACTTCATTCATAGAAACTCAGTAAGGCTGAATGAAAGAATTAGTCCCATTTTTATTTACGTTCAGCATAAACACAGTTAATTTTTGCCTGCAATTGCATTTCACTTTAGTTCATAAAACATTCTTTATTGTATTGTCTCTTTTGTTTCTACACTTTTGAATACGTTTTCACTATACAGTGGTGGAAAAAAGTTTTCGAACACCCTTAAAATTTTACATAATCTCAAACATTATCATGAAATATTTGCAAAAATATCTTTTTTGTGTTTCAAAAGGCATGGCTGCATCAAACAGACACAAACAAATGCTTTTTTGTTGTTTTTTTTGTTAACTGTTAATAAGAAAAAATAACAAAACCAAATTGTTGACAGTTTCCACATGTCATGTCCTGGATGTGTTTCATTATCTACTGAAATATCCAGTTCTGGCCTTGACAGAACAGTGCACATGCAGAAGGGAGCATGTGGGTTTGGAAAATGGAACAATACTTGATAGAGTTCAATGACTGAAGAGGGATTCTTAATGTAATAGATTACAAATGCATGGGGCGTCCAAAAACTTTTTTCCACCACTGTATATCAGTTAACATTTTTCCCTATTTTTTTTGTTTTGCTTTTATCTTAATTTTCATCAACTATATTACATCAGGCTATCAGATTTAGATCAGATTCATTTGTATGGTTTGATAAATATGCAGTCTTGAGGTTAAAGTTTACAAAAAGCTGTAACTGTAATAATCTCAATCATCTCTCTCATGTTAAAACCTTCTAATACTATCATGTATCATTTCCATGTTCCTTTTTCTTGAATACCACGTACAGAACAGAGTTTTGTTGGAGCGTTTGACCCACATGGAGGCACAACTAAAAGCATCACAGGATGACACGGATCGACTTCGGATTGAGAGAGAAGGACTGAGGGAGAGAGTATCAGACCTACAGGTGAAACTGAGAGAGAGGGAAGCAGAGGTGAGGATCTGAGGCCTGAGGAAACCGACTGAAACTCACTAATCACTCACTAATCACTAACATTGCTCACAGCTTTCAGTCTTTGTATTCTTGTATTTATCTCCCACTACGTCTGTGTGTTTGTGTGCCAATGTACCGTAGATAGAGCAGGAGCAGGGAGTGGTGTTTGAGTTGCGTACCTTGAATCGCTCTCTACAACAAAAAGCTCTGAGCCTGGGAGAAGAGAGCATCCTGGACAGCACAAACATACAGCCTTTGTCTTTGCTTAGTGAGATACAACAATCACAGGTACACACAGACACACACACTTTTGGCAGCTGCATCAAAACTTAACAGTCTAACTTCAGTGTTTGTGTACTAATCTTTTGTCTTTGCTTACTGACATGTACACTTTACAAGCTCACAAGTTTTACTGCTAAAGCTGTGCAAAAATAATATTTGCTTTGTGTCTTAATTATTATTTTGCTATTGCTTCATGATGTGATGTGTTATTGTACATTGATTGTGTCTCCGTTTGTGATCCAGGCTAAAGAGGCTCTCCTAGCTCACTCTGAAGTCCTGCAAGCAAGAGATGAAGAAATACAAACACTTAAAGAGGAGGTCTGTTGAACACCACCACCACAAAATGTCCCATTTTTATGATGATGCTTTAAAACATTAGAGGTTAAAATTTCTCACCAGTTCAAGAAGTTAAAATTGTCTACATATCAACATAAATGACTCTTATTGCTGCACCGGGAATAAGTCAAAGGGTCAGCTTCAGCTATATTGTTTTTGCAGGGTTGCAGTGAGCGTACTGTACATATTTATTACTCAGTCTCTTTTCTTCAGATACAAGAAATTCAGGAGATATGCACAGTATCTAAACACAAAAAATAAAAAAGCTGTATGTTTTCTAGAGTTTAAGGTCAGTATTTAGAGTAACCTGTGTTCACTTAACAAAAAGTAGCTCCCTTCTATTTTTAATGCTGTACATATTTCCTGTTTCTCCTGGCTGTATTTTAACATAGAAACTCAGAATTGCACATATAAGACCATTCTAACTTTGCTAAAACAACAAACCTGATGGTGACCTAAGACTTTTGCACAGTACTCTACAGTTAGCACTTTCAAAGTTCAGAATTCAAGGTTCAATTAATTGAGATCAAACATATTAAAAACATGTTGGAATTGAAATTTGTTACAAAGGTGCATTAGTGTACATAGTGAATAACAAATGGCTAAAAACAGATGCTATTAATAAAATAATAACTAAAATCACATAAACAGTCATTAGGGTTTCTTGTTATTTTACTTTAAAAAAAATTTACATTACGATACTAGAATTACGAAAACAGCTCAAATAAATTCCCCACATTCCCTTCATTCGTGAAATCAACACATAGTTCTATTTGCAGGTAATAGATGACCTTGGTTATAAGTTTTATTTCTTGAAATAAACCCTGTCTGGCCTGTTGTGGTATCTTTTCACTGTAGTTGCTTCTGTTTCTATTCTTATAATGGTAGAGAAAAGCCAGATTAAGGACATTTGGGTTTTGATGAATTAAAATAATCTAATATTATTTGACACTTTGCAGCTACAATCCAAACAAGAAGAGCTGGAGTCTCTGAGGGAGGAAATCAAACCATTTCGAAGTAGTCCTGATAAGCCGAGCTACAGGTAATACTACATAACAAATATTTAGTCACGATGGTGAAATGTAAATACTTACTTTTATGCAAGTTATTTACCCAAGTATAAATGTCAGGTACATGTTATTACTTGATAATTTCCATTTAAGCAAACATCTACATCATCATACATATCCCCTTCCTGTTCAGTGAAAAACTCCAGATGTGTGGATTTGGAGGTTTTGTCATAAGCAGTCATGAGAAAAACAAAGTACACCCTCTTTGAATTCTATGGTTTTACATACCAGGACTTAATGAAAAATCATCCAGTTCTTATTAGGTTATAAAATTAGATTATTAAATTCCAACATGTCAGTATTTATTCAACAAAATGAAGCTAATATGGAGAAGCAGTGTGTAAAAAAAAAAAAAAAAAAAAAAAAAAAAAATTATATCTGTTTCTATTTATAGGTAGCAATCGGTGCTGTGGAGAACTTGAATTCTCAATTATAAGCAAATACACCAGCCAGTCTACAATAGACTGGCTGAAAAACAAACAAATCAAGGTTTTCCAGCAGTCTACACCTCAACCTGGTAGAAAGGCTGTGGTTGGACCTAAAGAGAGCTGTAATCTTAATGATCTGAAGCAATGTTGTAAAGAAGAGTGGGCCAAAATTCCTTCACACTGATGTGAGACACTGATAAAATTGTACAGAAAACGATTATCACTACTTACTGCTGCCAAAAGGTGTTTCCACATGCTATTGAACCATGTTTGTGCTCAGTTTTTCCCACAGTGCTTTAACATTTTGGCTTCATTTCTGTTACATAAATAATGGCACAGTAGAATCTGCAGTGTGTTGTTTTACGCTACTTTTAGAAACTGGTATGGATCATATCACTTTTATTATGTAATGATATGTAAAACTAATTCAAAGAGAAAGTACTTCATTTTTCTCATGACTGTAAAAGGTTTGATGAGATAAGACCTCTGTTTTTTAAACCAAATTAACTCTCTCAAAAATCTTTTTGGACTATCTGATGAATAATTGTTCACAAATCTGTTGTTCCAAGTTCCAAACTCATGAAATGTTAACATTTTAGAGATGTGTAGTTCACAGGACAGTGATACTACAAATATATGATGATCTAATAGAATATGAAGTATTAAACTACACAGCACTACAAAACTAGTTCAGATGAGTTCAACTTCTAATATCTACAGAAATGCAACACACACATAAAAACTGTAATAATATAATTCCAAAAACAAAAAAATACAATAAAATGCTGCTGGAATATTTTAATAACTACTTTTACTCTTCATATGTCAAAATCATTGTACCAGAACTTCAACTTTTTTATTGCACCTTCAAGTAAAGCATCTGTGGTGGTTTTATCACTGTGTGTAGTGTCTTATTGTTTTATGCATATTTGTGGTATTTGACTAAACAGTTTTTATCCTAGAATTTAGTCATGCTTTTAGATGTAAAGCACTTCGGTCTTCTTCATTTTGTTGTAAAGCGCTATAAAAATGAACTTTGACTGATTGAAGGTGTAAATACGTCTTCTCACTTTATTACATGTTATGTGTTTTTGTTTGTGCAGTTCTTTAGAGAGTGAGTTGGCCTCGGTGCGGCAGGAGAAAGAATCGCTCACCAACCAGCTTCTCAACACTATCAAACACAAGGTGGCGCTGTCCCAGGAGTTGGATGCCTGGCAGGTGAGTCTCACAGTTGCACACATGGAGGGTGTAGCATACAAGGCACACACACTTCTCTGACATCTCAGTTTCTTGTGTCATAACAGGAGGACATGAGGTTGGTGATCAATCAACAAGTGCAGCAAAGAGAGGAGGAGCGACAGAAGGAGCAGCAGCGTGAGAAAGACAAGACAACAGGGCTGCAGAGGAGTAAATCTTTGAAAGTGAAGGGAGAAGGAGGGAAAGGATTCTTCTCATCTTTATTTAGAGACAAATAACACAGAGAAACAGCAGCTGCCAGCCCTTGCCTTTGAACACTGTGAGCTTATCCAGCCAGATAATGTCTGCAACAAGATTTATGAATGTTTACAGACCTCATATTTGAATATAATTTAATATATTTGTATATATGGAGGTATAGAGCTGTATATCAGTATTTTCAGGTTTAGGACTTTCTATTAAAATGTTTATGTTTACTGCTGCTGAGTCTTCTGTAGCTGTTTTTGCTGATCATTTACCTCAAAACCTTTTTGCAGTTACTCAGTGACAATACAATTCCTTATGGTGAAATGTTTATGACTATACACATTTGGAGAAAGCAACATCAGCGTTCATGCAATGCTGTGGTTCTTCTTTCTCTACTCATCTTGATTTTAATCTCCATCAATACTTTGATGTTATTATGTAAATGTAAATAAAATAATAGCTAAAAAAAAAAAGATGCCTACAAAAAGCATCTTAAGAGCTGAATTCTGTGGCATTTTTTTGAATGCCTCCTTTTATTTTGTCTGAATAATATTGAAATTATTGGTACATGGAACTTTGAACCATAATAAAGATGTTTACAGTGAGTCCCCCTTACTGTACATTTCATTTATAAACTGCCTCATTGTGGATCACTTCATTTATACATATCAGTATAACCTGCAAGTTTCAAAATAACATGACTGAAAACAACACACTACCGATGCAATCTTTTGGGTCATCAATTAGACTAAATATGGACACATCTGTCCTACTCTAAAGATAAGTATATAATCATCCATAAAACCAAGAGCAATGTGATTTTATGCCATATTTCAGTTGTGAGTCTGTCCTTTGTCTTCAGGAACATAATTTTGCTCAGTTCATCTCAAAAAGCAGAAATTTTAACATAACCAAAAAAAAGTTAAACATGACAAAAATTAACTATCTCAGTGGATTCAAGTTTTGGTAAAGCAGATTTCATCCTCATTTTACTATTGTTAAATAAGTTACCTTTTAATGTTAAATTATGATTTGCTCAGATTTAAGAATGAATCCTTGTTTTACTATAATTCTGTGGCCACATTCAGCCCAAGGTGATTTCCAGTGCCAGACCAGTAAAATAATAACTTGTGAATAATGTCAACTCCAAACTTTTCTGTGTTGAGTGAAAAAAACTAAAATTACATTATGAAAATGTTTACATCTACATACTATCCTTTGCAAAATGTGAATAACATGAACAATCACAAACCTGAAATTTCTTTTAAAAAATAAGTGCAATTTTAACAATATTATGTCTCAGCTTATCATTTACTCATGACACGTTTTTAGCCCAAATCATCAAATATTCAGTTTCTGGGTTTTATGTGTTTCCTGAAAAATCTGAGGAAAAAAAATGACTTGGGCAACTATTTTATGGTGACGATGTTGTTAAAATTGCACTTGCTTCTCTTGACATATGAGGTTGTTCATATTTTTTTCTGGTCATTCAGATTTTTTGTGAAAGGATAGTTTTGATATGTAAACATTTTTAAATAATTTAACTTTTTTTTTTTTTTACACTAAAACAAAGAGAAGTTGTGATTATTTATAGGTTATTATGATAGTACTTTACCTTTCTGGGCTATTTGAGATCAAATTGGGGTGTATGTGACCCCTGAACTCACTTCTAATACTAAGTAATATTGGCTATTTTCCAAAACGCAGGTCAATACAGACACATGAAATAATTGCAATGCACACAAACAAATTTGGCTTTTTTTTTCTGGAGTCACACCACTGCCTAAAAGTCTCTTCTTTATACAGACAACATGCTAATGTTGAGATTACTTTGTTCATTTAACACTTTCATTACTGGAATGCATACAACATAAAAGAAAGACTTTATATTGTTTCGACATGATCAAGAGTCAGGGAATCAGACATCACACTAAACATTTACAGCAAAAAGAACACCTTCCTTCTATTTCAATTAAAAATTCAGACACAAAAACCTCTACTATTGGTAATTATATAATCAATAACATCTTTATTTAATTTAATCCAAAAATGGATGCCACAGCCTCCCACTTCCTTCTATTATTATATTACATGATGTACAGTATAAATGACACATACATTATGTAACACTTCATATGTTGAACTGAACTGGGAATGTCCATAAGCAGCGTGAGCAGTGCATGTTGCATACAGGTCAGTGTTTCCACATCTTCATCTATCTATTTACATACAGTACAGTCCTTGGTCAGCAGCATCAGAGCATAACTACTCACATCCTTCAGCTGGAGGTTAATAAATATGGAAAAGCACCATTTCTGTGAGGGTCAACGTGGTATTTATCAGTGTGAATGACTCCAACATACTTACATACACTGGTAAAAGTAAGACGTGTATGTAAGACAATTACTTACACAGTCGAAGGGATCATACTGGTGTTTTCTGGCAGCTTCCATGATTACTTTTTCCCATATTGTGATTCAAGTAGTTTTAGAGGACATAAGATTTCTGCATCCACTCACTGTCTGTGTTTTCAGGTTATAAAAACATGAACCCTACCCTTGGTCTAATGACAGAGGTTTTCAGACAGGTAGGGGAGTTGAATGTGACTGACAGCTGTAATTGCCATTCGCCGATCAGGTTCCATCAGACATGACCTACACGTGCCTCTACTGCATCTAAATACAACAGCTTGGAAAGTGTTTTCTCTATTCCATGACAGCATGTTTGTATTTAGTCTTTAGTCAATACATTATTTTTAGTCGTATGATTTGAACCGAGACGAGAGCAGCATCAAATTCTGTCAGTTTTCCCTGATTTCTGCTCCAGCAGCTTCAACAGAAAGTTTCAACATTTAAATGGTCGACAGTCTTGCTAAGTTTAATGTTAATTCAGCTAATATAACTCAGACCAGCAATGTCAAAAGCCCATCTTTGTAGATGTACAGAAGCAACCATTGTAATCTCTATGTCCAATAAAATGTTAATAAAAATTATTACCTTTTGTTGGTTGTAATTAGTCAATGATGGCTTTTAAAGGTTTATTATATGTTTAACTGGCCATTGCTATACTGTATGCAGTTATAACCATAGAATGAAACCAATTATTTTATAGAAGATGCAATAAAATCATTAAATTAATAAAATAAAAATTGATCTCTTTAGTAAGTAGAAGGATGGCAAGATATGGTGATGCATAACAACAATATTCAATATTTCACTGACAGTATGACATGATGAATAAAATAATCACGTAGTCACTACCAAAGTGGCATCAATTCATCGGACGGTGAGCTGGGGCTTCATCTGATTGGCCAAATGGCTGCATACTGAGTATGAATGTACAGTGGCATTAAATCAAATGATTTTTCTTATTCCATATGAGTCACACAGTGTTTTATAATGTTTTTATCATACATATTCATACAATGATGGTGGTGAAAATGTGATTTATTGGTTGGGACAAGATGATTCAAGACCTCCCCACTCTGGACCAGGGTCCTGCATCACCCTGTCAGGGTTTACTGACCAGCTTGCTGTACATTATCCCTTATATAATCTATAATTGGATGACAAACTGGTAGATAGAAAATTATTCATTCATTTTAAAACCAATCTTTTGCATCAGAAAACACTATGTGATGTTTATAAGTTATGGGTTAAAATTTTAAGAACATTAGTATTTCCCTTCAACATAATCTATGTACGTTTCTTTAGTACTACATACAGTATAAAACTCGTTTTAATATACAGAACATTATGCTTCTTATCTGTTCTGAGAAAGAGCTGTGCAGAGTCTAGTTTTAGATTATAAAATCAGAGGGGCAGTAAAATCTAACCAGTCACAGCTGTTGACCCCTTGAGATGTTCATCGGTTCATCCAGTTTCGTCCTCTTTTCAGAAAACATCACCTCCATTTAGGTAGGAAAAAAACACGAGATGAAGAAACATTTGAGGATTTACACCCAAAAAATCCATCAAATTTGGGTGGTTTAGTGAGACTGATAAACCTCAGTGGATCAGTTCATCACCCGAACAGGTTTCTGGATGGATACTTGAACAACGAGGTGTTTATTGGAGTTGTTTTACCAGCAGGGCCGAATGGATGGATTATCCCACCGTGACTCCAAGGCCCACTTGAAGTTTGTCCCCTTTGTGATTCACAAAGGCACCCATAATGAGTGTGGCAGGAAGTGGGGTCAGACGCTTCTCCAGGACACCTCCTATTATGCACCGACTGTTTACCATACCTATAGAAATACAGAAAAAACGTCTCATTTATGTTCCACTTTAAGTTTTTGCTACAAAAGGCTGGAAGTTCCTCTTTACCTCGAAAGACCATGTTAGCTTCTGGGAGCTCCATCTGGTACCCAAATGAGGTTGTGGTTTCCTGAGTCCTCGTACTGGCTTCAAACTCCACTCCTACTTGAATCTAGTTAGCAAACACAGGCAAATCCCCATTTGGATTTTACAGAAGCAGTAAAGTACACATGTGCTGTAAAATAAACATGTGTCTGTGAGGTGATAGCTTTTCTGAACCTGTTTGTTTGCTCTGTGATAGTAGCTTGCATGGGCACCGCCTTTCCCAGCATTAAGTGTTGCCACCCAGTTTGGCCCTGACACAGAATAAGTCAAAGAAACACAACAAAATAATACAAACACAACATCTCTGGTAAAACACTGACTAATTGAATCAGGGGGAAATCTTGTGAAAGCATGCTGTTAAACAGATTCACAATCCCACTTGAGTACTGTCCAGCCAAAGTAAGAATTCCTCCTTCTTCTGCTCGGCCTCGATGGTAGACCAGCTCCCCTCCTAACACCAGACCAGAGGAAACACTCTGCAAGAAGTGTGCCACAAGGATGACTGTTCAGGAGAAACAAACACATGTACAGAATACATTAGTTCAAGACAACTTGAAATATTCCTTTAAAAAGCTTGTATCTACATATTATATCTGATCATAACCTGTTGCACCACCAGTATGTGTAGAAATCCCTCATACAGACAATCTGCGGCAACTCGTACTGTAAAAATGGCCTGATGATGCCTGTTATACTAAAAACAGCAGTAAAATGAATACAACACATCACATTTAGTAGTAAAACACTGACTGCCTGATTTTACTGCAGTATGTCTACTCTGACCTCTCATACTTTAAGTACATTTTGCTGAAAATACTTTTACTTAAATAAAGGTTGTCATTACTATTCCCACAATTGTGAAAAACTAGGTGGTTCAAGAAAAAAATGAAACACTCTTGGTACATATATTACAATAAAATATTATTATGCTGATTGTAAATAGAGAAACTTGCATAAAAAACAATACTTCCATGATAAGGACTGTACTACCACTAAAAAAAGTGGTTGGTTACACTGTAGATTTTTCTAATTTTAGAAAATAAAGCATGCTTATTAGGTGCATTTTAATGACAAATACTGATAACTGTAAAACTGAGTGTTAAGCCCAGCAGACTCTTTCACTCACACCTGCCTTTTCTCACCTGACTCTCTGAGGATGTCTGGGTTGGCAACTGTCACAGCGGCCGTGAAGTCATTTCCTCTGTACTCAGTTTCAAATTGCCACGTTACAAACTGAGACTGCTGGGTCTACAACACAATTAACAACTAAATAATGACAAGAAACTGCATAATGTGAACTTTTAACAGTGCTGACATCTAAGTAGAAGATTTGATAGAGTTTTAAAATATGCAAATAGAAGAGGCAAAGACTAGGATTGTACCTGGAAGACTGTTCTAGCTCGTACACGCTCAGTGAGGTGCAGCAAAGCATGAGCGTTGAGACTCCCTGAAGAATCCATCTCACCAATCAATGCTGGTGCATCCTTTAATATGAGAAAAAACAAAGAACAGGAAACCTGTCTATTTAAAAAGGCAGCAGCTCATTTAGGTTGCTTACATAGCTTATCAGTGATCACACTAAAGACAAAGTGAAGGTAAGATATCTGATTGATATAATTTGTGTTTGACCTTATCTTTGCTGTAATCATCCGACTGCAGATGTTCAACATGGAATCGATAGTAAGAAGGACTAACGGCACTGAGGTGGAGAGTATGACTGATCTGGAAGTGCATACGTAAGCAATGTTAGCAGTTAAGACATTTCCAATCTGTACCAAACATCATTTGCATAGAATTCAAAGACAATCACCTTGAAGAAACTACTCAGGGTTTTGTTAATAATCATCTTGACTCCCTCAATCTGTTGAGGAAACACATCTAGAAAGGCAGAAACACATCAGATACACATTCAAAACAAAATGTAATCTTTAGATTCAGAGGTGATTAGAGTTTTTCTTAAATCCACAGAGGTAGATTCCTCTATGGACAAAAGGACAAAAATTAAATAACGTAAGTTTATATAAAAATATAATAAGTTAAAGTATATTGCTGAGTTACTAGTAAACAAGTAAATACAGAGAAACTGTGGCTAAGATACAAAAAACTTTATAATAAATATTATGTTAAGTAAATACCAGAAATTGAATTTTGTTCTGTCATTGAATTAAATTAATACATTAATTAGTTTTCTTGCCATAACAGTGTTTATGTTGCTCTCTGGACCAAGTCACTCTTTAAATCTCACAGACTTTCACCTGTTTAAATACTGGACATAATAAGAACAGATGTACCTTTGCAGCTCCTGTGCAGAGAGTGAAAACTCCCTGGGTTAGGTAGGCGGCCATCTCTCCTCTCCCAACGTGGTGGACTGTCCCAGTGAGCAGGATGTGCATCCCAGCGAGAAGGAGAGGGATCCGTGGAGAAAGGCCAGTGCTGATGGCCTGGATTGGAAGACAAAGCCAAAACGCTGCCCATGAGGGCACAGCTGTTCCTGCAGCAGAAAAGGAGGTAAAGGAGAGAATACTGTGATGCTGTGACACACATACATATCTCACTTATACTTTTACTTTAACAGGTAGACCTTGTACAACATTATTAATGCTGAAAGTGAGTAAAAACCTACTTGGAATATATGAAATAAGTCAAATATATTTATATAATATTGAGACCAAATAGGACACTACAAGAGACAAATGAAGACAAATGGACCAAAGGTATAAAATAAAATCATTATAATTTTTATATTGTTGAATTTATTTGCTTGTTTTAAGCTGGATTTAAGTTGCAATGATGGTCACCCTTGGGTTTAGGATGCTTGCAGGAGGCTGCAGGTGCAGCTCCTCCGTTAGCTAGCTTGACCTTAGCATCAGCAAAAACAGACGTGTATGAGCACTAGTGTTTTAATACCTACTTCCACTTTGAACAAAAGAGCTTAAAATCCAACACGGAATTAAGACCCGCACATGAGGAAAACTGTCAGCTTGAATTTTTGTGCACTGAAAAGATAAACAACGAAATAAATGATGCTCGAATCAACTGATGCTGCAGTTAGCCCCCTCCTCCAGATGTAGTGTGTCACGGCCAATAGGTCCCCCGAAAACATGAAGTTTTTTTCTGAAAAGTCACGTTTATATACGTATACCAATAAAAATCTCTGCAAATTACAGGATACTATAAAGTAGCTACTAATACGTTTTGATACATATTGTACATATAACTTAAAGTGTGTTTTCCGGGAACGTAGTTGCATAGTTCCTCGAGTCATGTTTCAAGTCGGACTACTGTATCTGTTACACAGCATTAACACAGCTACAGGTGAGATATTCGGCTTTAACCAAAGACGCCCCGAGAAGGTCAAAGTCTTCTTTTCCACAAATAAGTTAATGTACTGTCGTTTATTCAGCTGAAATAGCGAATAAAACTGGAGACGGTCGCTTTCTGGACGCTAACTACTTAACTATGCAGTTACTATAGTGATATTAGACTGAAGAGGACACTGAGGTGGTCCTTTGTGCTCCCACGCTCCTCTTTCATTCTCAGTCGGAGCTAAAAAGGACAAAGAGAGGAGGGATTTTATCTTATCGCTCATTAAATTTTTTTTTCAGGTTTTTGAGTGGTGTTCTTTGTGCTGGACTGGACATGACACCTCCGCGGTCCATTTTGTTGGTAGGAGAAGGGAACTTCTCCTTTTCTGCATCATTGAGCCAACTGTACAGTGAATCTGACACCAGCATTACGGCCACTTGCCTGCAGCATCAAGACGAGGCACTGCGGCACGAAGGAGCATCCTCCAACATCCACACCATCAGGGACACGGGTGGGTCTGTCTGTAGCTCCTCGTGTTCGTACAAGGCTCTGTTTTGTGAGAATGCAGATAAACAGCTCATTATTAACAGGAAAAGAATAAGTATTTTCGGACTAACAATACAGAAATATACTGCTATGGTTTAATTATCTAATATTACATAAAAAAAGAGTATGACATTATGGAACTGCGTAATCAAGGGATAAATGTTTTTGTTTCTACACTACATCCACGGTCAAAATGACTAATTAAACGGTCCTTATTGGTTTAATTTACTTTAAAAGTGAATTTCATGTTCTTGTTAATGATCTTAAAGTCATCCTGCTGTAGATGTCAAATCAGACTCAGGATTATTATTGTGAACTGCCCCTGAGAAAATTATTTAATTGATTGATTTGGTATAAAAATACACCAGTTTCCAAAAGTATGACAACAAAATACAATGAACAGTGCAACTAACATATGAAGTCAAAATACAAGATAAAATCAGAGTAATGTTTCCCAAATGTTACACTTGCAGCATTTGATAAACAATAGTTTTTGCAAACCATATTTGATGTCAGGCATTAATTGTCATGCATTAAATTAAAATTAGTTAATTCTCCAACACGCAAAATAGTGGCTGCACAGTAAATCTAAAACTGTACTTAAATTAAAAAAAAAAAAAAAAAAATCAAACAGAATAAGTAACTAAACACAACACATAAGGAAAGATAATTTGACTACATTCTTGCAAGTCATCATGATGTTTCACTTGAAATGTTCTCTGTTTTATGACTCACCTTAGTCCTCAGGTCAGCAGTAAAACTGTGTATTAAATAAAGCAGTCTGATTTAATCACTGTAAGGAAGTTAGAAGCAGTTAAGCACAATGTAAAAATCAGTAAAGAGTCATGTTCCTTTTAGAATACTTAACAAATGTTGCTGTTTTTTTTTTTGTTTTTTTTTTATCATGTTGCCCCAGTGATTGATTGCAAAAATATTTCTGATGTTTTCTAGGTGGAACAGTGCTGTTTGAAGTGGACTGCACAAAGCTGGAGGAATGTACCTCCTTGAAGGGCCGTGTCTTTGACCGAGTGGTGTTTAACTTTCCTCACTGTGGAAGAAAGAGCGGCGTTAAAAAGAACAGGGAACTTCTCAAAAACTTCTTCCTCAGGTATAAATGCCTCATATTTTCAGATTTAAACCATTCACATCACTTTCTATTGTTACGCTATTACATTTCCTAGCACCCAGCACTGACAACCTTGAAGATCTGAACTACATATCAAGTTTCTAATCCTCATCACTTAATTAAAACTTAAAGTTCAGGATGGTTTAGAGCAGTTATATGGCTGTGTCCAGTCATCTTCCTCTAATGAGGGTTTTATAAAAGTACCATTATTCAAATTGTAATGACAGTCTATCAGCTGCAGAAGACTTAACTTTACTGTATCTGTGTGTGATATTTCATATTTCGTGACAGTGAGCAGAGGGGTATGCTTTACATAATAGTATGAAGGAATGTTACTAAAGTTTTTTTCATTTCTTTGAATTTTATACTAGCTCAAGTTTGTGTATTCTAGTTGAAGCAGTATACATTTCAGTATGATCAGTAATCTGTACGTTGTCCTTGATAACCAAGCAAACAGACAGAAATTGCAATATTGTCTACAGTAATACTAGTTCTTATAGATCTAGTGTTGGCCGAATGTATTTGTGTCTTGGATGGCCGAAAGTTATTCATAAATTATCTACCAGTTTATTGTTATTTATTCGCAACATTATTTACACCAAGTATCCTACAGCTCTTGCTAATCAAGTTGGATATAATTCTGATTTTCATCACTACAGTACCAGAGCCTCAACTCAAGGTCTATTTACAATACCATGCCCAAAAACTAATTCAATGAAAAGCACTGTTGTATATAAAGCTATTTCTCTATGGAACACTCTTCCTTTAAATATTAGAACCATTTCAAGTAAGAAACCATTTAAAAAGTAAAGTCACTATTTAAGCTTGAGAGTTACTAGTCTTTTTATATTACTATTTTGGGATTTTTTTTTCTTTCTTTTTTTCTCTTCTCCTTTTTTTTTTTTTTTTTTTTCACTGTAACTCGATCAGTGTATCGTTATTTTGTGTCCTGAATTTTTTTGAAGAGGACCCCAGGAAGATTAGCCTGTCATTTGTGTGTTGGCTAATGGGGATCCTCAATAAATAATAAAAAAAATAAACAAATAATAGCAAAATAACTTTTTCACCAAATTGTACACCCTATTTAAAAATTACTTATATGAATTTATTAGTGCCTGTATTAATTGTGTTCACACTTGCTGAACTTGTTGTAAATTTCACGAAAATGCATTCTCCTGATTTACAACTAAACCCCTTTAATACAAAAGGCTGCTGTCCTGTTGTTGTGACCCAGTTGTGTTCAGGTCCTGGCTGAAGATGGGGAGGTTCATGTTTCCCTCTGTAATGGACAAGGCGGGACACTGGCGGACCAGCCAAAGAGAGAATGGCACAACAGCTGGCAGGTCGTTTCCATGGCTTCAGAGGCACACCTGATCCTCTGTGATGTTCAGCCGTTTGAAAGTGAGAAATACCAGAGCTACAAGTGCACAGGATACAGGTAAGAAGTCAAGGTGAGTGTTTCAGTGTGCAAGTACAAACCGTACTTCAGCTCTGTTGACATGATAAATGATAGCATTCACTCCCATATTGTTCAGATTTGATTTTTATTATGGCTATTGTTTGGCTGTTCAAATTTTTTTTTTCTTTTGAATGTACCTGGCATTATATTGTAAGGTGAATTCATTATATGCCAGAACTGACCTGCACGTCACAATCACACCTCCATGTCTCTCCACTAACTGTACACACTAATTCCCATCACAGATTGTGATGAATTTCAATTTACAGTGATGTGAAAGTTGCATGAATTTCTGATATGAATGTTCAAATTTGTATCTGACTTAGGACCTTGTATGAAAGTGGATGCTTAAATAAGAACCGAAAAGATCAGTTTGCTTGGGATTTATGCTGTTCACACCGTCATGAAGAAAACAGATCTGAGTCACGTATGAGACAATTTCACTTGCAGTTAGAACACAGATGGTGTTCTGAATGATCTGATGATATTATAACAAGGATGATCTACATTTTTTCAGGGAAGCTTTCATTTCAAGTAGGCTGAGTGTATGTAATTATAGCATTGGAAGGAGAGCAATGCATCATGGGTGGCTTTTAGTAATGTTGTTGTTGAGTGTATTCAAGTAGTGATTCTTTAGAGTTAGTCAGCTCTGTAAGTGTTCTGTTGGTCCACTTAATATATCTCACCCTACAATCAAATTCCCTCAAACTATGAAATCTCTTTGTATCTTTCTTTGAGGAACATTGGTTTTAAACATCTTGCTGATTTTCTCTGGGAATTGTTAACAAACTGGTGTTCCTTGGCCTATCTGTACTCCTAAAGGACTACAACACACCTGGAATCTGTTTTTGTACCAAGTCAAAATTATGTCAGATATTTAAATTCATATTTATTTGATGTAATTCTAAGGACTAAATTGCCTTTGTTTCAGTTTTGGTGACTGTACTGCAGCCAGACAGACAGAAATAGGTGCAGATTTACAAATGAAATGAAGCTGACTAGAGAACACACGTAACATGTTTTTTTTCTGGTCAAGTAAGACCTATCTGCAATGAAATACAAGTCATAATGTCACAGATTTCTTTTTAAATTTACATTCTTTATACCATCCTAGCATTTTGTGGTTTGGGCTTATATTATGAAAGGTATGAAGATATTTTCAGTTCATTCAACTGTGTAGAGTAGCCTATCACAGACTCTGTAATACATTTAAAACAATGTGGCTGTCACAGATGCAAAGAGCACAGTTTGGAAAAGGTGGTCTTGCATTTAAAATTGTGATCGATATTCTGGCCTGATCACCCAGTTCTGTTCTCTGTGTTTTTTCTACATAGGCTAATGTCTACTGTTGATTTTGTTGTTGTGCAGGAGTCAGGATAAGGGCTTTCATGTGCAGAACGCCTTGCTCCATGTGTTCACCCGTAGCCTCCCCTTCACCTCCACTCAGACACTGTTGATGGAGGAGGACGTCGAAAAGGAGAAAGTCCTCTACAAGATGCCAGCTGAGCTTAGCGATTACATTTCCAGGTACATTAACACTGACACTGTAACAGCCCGAGTCCACATAGCAGCATTTTCTTTCCTGGCTGAAAGGCACTTGTGGGCTGGGTTGATTTTGTTTCTATGACAACATATGGTATAGCACTGTGACTGCCATTGTGTGATAGAACATCTTACAACATGTAAGAGAATAAAAGCAGAACACCCACCTGCAACATTCAGTGGCTGATTGCCTCCCACAAATGGGCTTTACAGTCTCTGTCATTTTTATTTCTGGTTTGGACACCACCATTACAAGCTTTTCTATTTTCTTTGTTTCTAAAGTGACGAGTAATGCTCAATCTAATTGTTTGCTAGAAAAAGAGCCCCGGTGATGACATCTGCATATAAACTTGAACTAATGAATTAATTAAATGGTGCTCATTTCTTTCAGCATAGCTCAGAAAGTATAAGAGTGAATTTTAGTATCTTGAGCTTTAACCATACTGAAAACTTAAAGGCAAATTATGTAGCATTTTAGACTCACAGTAATAATCCTTCTAAATCATCAATCAGCTTCTGTTCCATTAGAAGTATGTGATGTGTTTTTACTTACAGAGAACCTTCCCTCTCTGTATTTTGTTATTTTTTTGTGTTCAGGACATTCTGGGAGTTAACCTTTTGATAGTGAGTTTGCATTTCCAGCCAGTTTCAACTTTGCGCTGCGTGAGCAGGCAGAACATTACAAAAATGCAGGGACTCCAGTAATACCTTTCTTCTGTTTCTGCTCTGTGTACTTAAGTGTACTGCACGTCTGTCTGACAAACAAAACATTTTTCGGCTTCACAGCTTGCACCCACTCTCCTCATTCAGTCTTTTGCCTGCTTGACCACCACTCTCACTTGTTCATTGAGCATACAGCACCTCCTCATTAGTAAGAACTGAAAAAAGACAGTTGCACTCCTATGAGGAAACAGGCTGCAAATGTGTTTGAGTTAGAAATCATCAAAATAATCACAGTTTTAGAAAACATGCTTAGTGTCCCTTCTCTTTCATCAGGGGGCTTCTCTCCTCAGACTCTGTCCATCCTGTGAAGCTAGTGCAAGATTTCCTTCTTGAGGGACTGGCTGAGAAGTGGTCTGTCTCCATGATGACAGAGACCTTCTCCTTCCTCATCAGCTCCAAACAACTACAGAGATGCTGCTGGGACATAGATCATACAAACTTGTACTGGATCCACCTGCTCCAAAGAGACCTCACCTCCAACACTCAACCCTCTGCTGATGAAAAGAAAGACAAGCTAATGTCTGCAGACGATCAGAAACACATAAATGCAGCAGACACATGTGTTAACACAGACAAAGTGGAGAAAAGTAGGATCAAAGGAACTGACATGTTGAGATCTGCATCTTCTCTTGATGGTGATCCTGAAGAGGAAAGAGGTCTTTACATGCTTCGACCATCGCTGCTTCCTCACATGGAAGATCTTCTAAGGGAAAAAGATGTGTTCACAAGCAGTACAGGGAGTGATGAGGAAATAGAGCAAAACAGTGTCAGTCTTGAAGAAAATGTCGAAGAGCAGCCCTATGTGAGCTCTAATGGTTTTCCTAGCTTGTTGTTTGGCATTAGTGGTGTGGTGTTCAGGAACATGCCCATCAACATCTGGGCCCTGCCTGCATTTCATGAGCTTCTCCTCAGAGGTGTTTTTCCTTCAAAGAGTGAGCCAGTCAAAATGTTGGGAGAAAAACTGGAAAAGCTGCTCGCACCCTTCAGGGTTGCTATAGTTACAGAGCAGGAGGATATGTGTCTGACAGCTCAGCCAATGGGTGTAGTCGGTAAAGTGTTCACTAATAAAAAAAGTGATGACACTAGTGATGTTAATGTGACTGTCTCCCTAAATCTAGACCTACTCGCTGTGCTTTTGTTCTCACTTCCTGACTGGCGGCTGCTGTGGTCACATGACCCTCGCTTCTTGAAACAGTTTGCAATCCGCCCTCCTCCTGGAAAGCCGTTCTGCCCTTTCTCCATGTTCCCCGAGCAGTTTAAGTTCGACATCAGTTTCTGGACCGGTCCAACCTGGGAGGAGAAGAAGTTCCACGCCATGGTGAGAGAGGCCAGCTGTGGGACCGTTGAACAAGTAAAACTAATTGATACGTTCTCACACCCAGACCTCAGTCAGACCAGCTACTGCTACAGGCTCTTCTATCACACACACTCTCATGCACTGTCACACACACAGGCCCTTCAGTTTCACAAACAACTGGAAGCCATGCTCTCCTGCTTACAAGTCACCATCAGGTAGCCAGCATAAACACCAATGAGGATTAAAAGGGATTCAACATATTTATCTTTGAGGAATTACAGTTTACCTGTTCATAAATAATGAGTATATTTATTATATAATCTAGAAAAAAAGTTGTTGTGTATCTGTGTATTTTCAGTTTGCCAGAATGTGTCCTGCAAAGTATAACTAGTACTTTGTAATAAAAACTGTGAAATCAGTGGTCTCGGTCATACTTGTATCTGTGAGTATGGTATGTTTGTTTCTTTGATTGTACGTGTGTGACTGTAACTTAATTCTCATACCTTAAATTTTGCCCCAAAAATTTGTAATCCAGCAGCTATATGATGTTGAATTTAATTCTACTTATATGACACAGCTAAATCATGATGCAATGTTTGGTAAGAGACTTGATTGAAATTTAAATGGATAATATGGACTTTGCATTCAAGAGTGTTTCCCTGGAAGTAATGGGATTTTGTTGTGGATGTGCTTTACTAGAAGGGGATTTGAAGTAGATGGTTTCACTATGAGTTGTATCGAATGCACAATATGATTCAATCAAGACAACATAAACAGATAATGCAAAAATAAAGCACTTTCAGAATTAGATCATCTAGAGTGTTATAGCATATCTGTGAAGCTACAGTATTTAATGTTTTAACTTGTGTTTTCTGTCTTGTACTGTGTGTGCACAGATATAACACAAACCTGATAGGCTCATGTAAAGGTAATGAACAGTATTTGTAGCATTCATGGTAAATCCGGAGAAATTTTCTAGAATTGAACTGGTGAGTTCAGTTGGATATTGTTTTTACACTCCTGCAGTGTTGAAATGGTCTGTGGGCAGAGACAATTCCCCATAATCTTTTAATTCAGTTTCATTATTTGAAGTGATGAGGGGGCGTGTCATAGAAGATGTCAGGTTGTAGCAGAAAATTGTTAGGTCAGTGATGTAACAACACTCAGGGCCACATTTTTTTTCCAAAGTTTTTGTATAAGTCATAATAATAATACTAATAATAATAAATAAGACAAACAATAGTACCTTGTGCTTTAAATCACATGCAAGCACACAGTAATAAAGGACTCT
>JAPQRP010000008.1:8240974-8262193 GCA_037367295.1 Apogon hyalosoma
GATAGATAGATAGATAGATAGATAGATAGATAGATAGATAGATAGATAGATAGATAGATAGATAGACTTTATTGATCAGCAATAGAATGCATGCACATACACACCATTCATAATAAATTAGAAATATAAAAAACAGAAATGGTAGAAAAACAGTAAGGAGCAACAATAGTCATGCTCATAATACTGAAACCTGCAGAAGCACTGTTACAGTGTTACGAACTCCGTCTGTAAACGCAGTCCTGTAACATGTATGTTTCATGTGATTCTGAAGGGTGAGTGAAATGAAACCATACAACCTGTTTTTCTTTCAGGAGGAGGAGTTTGGTGTAAATGCAATGGGCAAAATCTAGAAATTGAGGGAGGTTATTACACACTGACCAAAGAGCTGGAGAGAGGCAGCATGCTTGTCTACCACTGTCCTGAGGGTTACTACCCATACCCCACTGCAACACGCCGCTGTCAGCTTGACAACATGTGGAACCCACCACCCAGAAGATGGTTCCCTCAGAAATGCAAGAGTAAGTCAAGTAATGCTGATGCTCCACTGTCTGCCTCAGTGCCTCCTTTGTGCTTTGACTCTGTGTGTTGTGTATTGTTTTGCAGTGGTTGAGTGTCCAGATCCAAATAGCTTGGAGAATGGGAACATTTTACCTCCTCAGGTGCAGTACTTTGTAAACAATGAGACCACAGTTGAGTGCTACTCAGGATACAAACTGTATGGCTCATCCCAACGCTACTGCCTACCAAATGGAAAGTGGAGTGGCCGCACTCCTATCTGCCGTCGTGACTGTAAGTATTTAACCCTTAAATGTTCATTCTCTGCGCTTTCACTCTGTAATGGTCCAGGCAATTTGGATCTGCACAAAGGAGTCCATCTGAACCACAGATCTACTGTATTTAGGAAGTATAAGTGGCCTCTCTGACACTAAATGGCTGATCGTGTCAGAAAGCAGGGGTAGAATGAAAATAATAAAATGAAATAACACAAACACGTTGTAATTCTAGTATTTGCAGAGCTAGGAAATTATGTTGTTGATGAAACTGTTATATTGGGATCAGGAAAATGTGGCTGTGCAGATATACAGAAGAATCAGTTATGGATGAACCACAGGAAAAAAACATCAGTCAACTTTAATTTGAATAGACATTTATCAGTCATTTTTTGAGTCTTTTCTATTGAGAAATACGATTTTGTTGACTATGGTTCGTGCCATTAAGGTGAAGGTTTGGAGATGTTTTAGGATGGTTAATGAAGAAAGCTCATCAGAAGAAGCTCTGGAAGCATGCTGAGGTTGAGGATCCAGAACAGTTCCGAGACCATAAGTGTATTTTCCACATATTAAACCACTTGTTAACAGAGAAATACATAAATTTACACATTAACCCTCCTTAAATCCTAATGTGTGCTACATGCTAATGCTAATTGTTAATGATGGGTCCTGTGTGTATTGAGATGTGTAAAATATATAGACCAAATTTCCCTACGGGGATAGTAAAGTGAGTTAACCTTTAACCCTTTACCTTTAGTTTTAGGGTCAGTCACTGGTTAACATCTCTAAATATGTGATTAACTTAATGTTTCTCTTTACATCATTAGGAAAGCCAAAGGTCAAAGATCTCCTTCAAACAGGACATATATTCTCATGGGATTTTCTGGTTAAATAAATGTTTATTAATGTTAATTTGCAGAATATAAATAAAGTTGTACATACAGTAGCTGCACAGTTTTATATTTTCAGGATTCCTTTAAACCATTTTTTTCCCCTGATCAGACTATGAAGCCATCTCAACAGAAGTGTTAGTCACACCAGCATAAAAGTGAACAGTTTCTCTTACAATGTTTTCATTTTTACACATTTTGGTTCAGTTTAGGATAAGTTGGGTCAAAAAAAACTTGCAAAAAAAGAAAAAAAAATCATTATGTTCAAAAAGTGCAGTCAGAAAGTGCCAAGCACTCTATATTATAAAATAAAAGTCCTTCATTGCCCATAAGTACACCATTGCCAAAATTATTTTATTTTTATTTTCATTTTTATTTTTTGAACAATCCTTTTTGGAACTGGCAACTTGTCCAGAATGTACCTACCTTCACCCATTGGTAGCTGGGATAGGCTCAGGCACCCCTGGGACCCTCAGAGAATTAATAAATGAACTGTCATTTTTCTGTTTTTGTTTTTCATGCATTCCACCCCTGTTTTTGATAAACACCTTGTTCCTTTATGCACGTCACATTTACGGTGCTTTTATTCCTGTCAAATGTCAAATTGGTCAAATTCACCCCAAACAGTATGTAAGTATTTAAGTGGACTGTTGTGTAGCTGTTTAGTGACTGGTGTCTTGTCATTTTTCACTACAGTGGGGAGTCATTGTCCTGATCCTGGTGTCCCACCTGGTGCATCAAGGACAGGGAACCACTTTGGTATTAGTGATACAGTGAGATACATCTGCAACAACAACCTGATTTTGGTGGGCTCAAGTGAACGAGAGTGTCAAGAGAACGGCGAGTGGACTGGCATCGAGCCGGCGTGTTACTGTGAGATGCTCAAACTCCTCATATTCTGTTATTCATCCAGTATTTAGAATAAAAATAGCACATTTAAACCAGAACTATTGAGTTTAGTTTGTCAATGTATTTTTTGTCTGTTTTGAAGCATATTTAAAACAATTTATTTTTTCTATTTTGAGGAAGTGAAAGTGTTTTGTTTTTTTTAATCTGATTTAGTTTGAGTATGTCAGGTGTTATGAGAGCAGCTTTTGTTTCTGTTTTAGATAAAAGTTAATAATTCTTCAATAATTTCAGGATGTGTCAGTTTTTTAGCAAGAACCCTCAGGGAGATGATTTTGTTTCGTGCATGTATAGTATATTTTCAATTACACAACACTAAACTCTGTATATGTGACCTTTGCGTCTTGCAGACAGACACACGCACGACACACCACAGGAGATTTCAGAGGAGTTTGGTGGTGCAATCAGAAGCAGCCTCACCACATTGGAATCCACTGGTAAGTATGAATAATCTGATTAATATACATTATTTAACAATAAGTAGGGGATCCACAGGTTCTAAATATGGTAGTTTTTTCTATGCTGTTGTGTAGAAGTGCATGCTGTACCGTATTTGACCAGCAGTCACCGCCAAAGTGTTTTGGGCATTGCAACATATTTTAATCCAAATTTCTAATATCTTTCAAAGTATTGGTCCTATCATCTTGTTGTTTTCGCTAGTCTGTTCCTTGACCAAAAATACATTCATATGCTAAACTGCAGCAGTCAGCTCTTTCCAGAGTTTGTGTGAATCCCCAGACACACACACACACACACACACACACACACACACACACACGCACACACACACACACGCACGCACACGCACACACACACACACACACACACACACACACAGAGGCCACTTGGCTTTTATAATATAGATCCATATAATTCCAGTAAAACTAACACTCAGTATCATTCAATACCAAAGTTAAGAGAAAACCTGGAGGGATGAGTGTTTGTATGTAATCACAACTTCAGAAGACACAAGAGGGTTAACCAACCAGTATAAGCCTTGGGCATTCAAGTCAAAAAGAGGTGTGTTTCACTGAATTATAAATATACTGGGAATTTGAATTATAATTTTATAGCACAGTAATGTTTTTATGTGCTTACTTGAAGTTTGCTTAATACTGTTTTGCTAATATCATTATATTAGCTATTGGAAACACATTAATAATTAATTTAAAAAAAACTATTAAGAAGGTATTTTAAACTGGACAGTGACAGTATTTTAAAGCTGTTTTAGTACATGTTCATGCATCGAAGTTATTCCATTTTAACAAAGCAAAGTATAGTGAAATGTATAATTGTATGCAATTATCTTAAGTGAGAACACTTGACATAAAGCTGTATGCACTTACACTACAGTTTAAGCAAAATAAAGAATAATAAATTGGTAGACCAAATAAAGGTTATTAAAGCAATAAATATTTATTTTTTGACCAATGTTAAATGCCTAAGCACCATCTGAGAACAAATGTAGAGAGCATCAAAATACATAAATCCCTTTTACCAGGTCTAATGGTTGCAGATGATTCTTCATAGACTTCAGAAAGTTTTGCCTTTTGAATGTAGTTGTTTTTTTTTTTTCATTATTTCCTCTTGCTCTGTGCTATGGTAATGTTCCAAAATTATGTAAAACTATTCATATTTTTTATTGAAATTTTTTTTCTTTTTTTTTTTCACAGATGACTTCCAAATCCCCACTTATAGCCTGCAGACAGTGTCACAACCCTCTGATACTAGGGTTTTGCTGTGAATGCTGCTGTAACACTGGATGTGGTTTATTTTTTCAGATGACACACAGGAGGGGAGAAGAATCCGAATACCTAAAAGTGGTGTACTTAACATCTATATCGGGATGGATATTTCTGAGAGCATTAATGAAACCTATATTGATAACTCCAAAAAGGCCATCATGAAACTTATTGACAAGGTAAGAATATAAAATAAGATAAGAACAGCTTTCCTCTTGATTAAAAATAAGTAATAATAATGGAAAGAAATTACAAAAAGAAATACACGTGTAAAGCTTTATAAGCGCTGCTGAATTGCTGTACTGTACTGTAATATGCTGAATCTGCAGGCCGTCAGCAGCTTTGAACTGGATGTAAAACTGGGATTGGATCTGTTTAAAAGATGAACTCAGGGTGAAACTACATATCGCTGTTGATAGATGCTGGCAATAAATTTGCTGAGTTGTGAAAACATGGTTAAGATTGTAGCAGTTAGTGCGACTTGTCCGGACATTTAATCAATCATGTCATAAGTAATAAAGTGACATGTTACAGCTTGTATTGAGCTTGGCAGATCACACCAGAGGAAGAAAGCTTTATTTATTGGTCATTTCTTATTTATAACACTAATTACAAATAAAAACTCTAAAATCAAAACTGCTGTAATAAAATAAAAAATGACCTGCTGTAAAATTTTATAAAATAAAAAAAAAGAGATGAACTAACATTTCATAATAATCAACTTGGCAGATTTTACACATTTTAAAATGCCTCCTTACGAAGTCGATGTGATATTATTAGTGGGTCGATGGAGGAATGATCTGATTGAACTCCAGTTTGGCTTTCAGTCACAGTGTCACACTTATTAGATCATTCCCAATTATTTTGCATAATCATCTCCATTCTCCTTCATGAAAGCAGCCTGATGACACTGAAAATGCTAAGTTTTCATCTCTAGTTCCACATCATTTTGTGATTGGTTGCCATAATGCTTTTGGGTACATAAGGCTGCTGTAGGATGGAGGGAAAAAAAAAAAGGGACTTCTGCAGCAAATACCTGTTTAATAGCAATAAGAATTGCTTATTTTGTGTTTGTATAGAGCATTATTTTGCGACTGCCAGACATTAGAAAAACTTGTCACTGTCGGACATTTCTTTGTATTTTTTAGTAATAGACTTTCTACATTTAATAGAGTTGTCGTACTTGAGATTGGTAGATATTTTAGAAGGTCTTGGTCCAAATTTTCTGTGTACTGTCTCATTTATTCGTCACCTTCTTGACTTGGATGTGAACAAATATTTTGTTTAGGTTTAAAATATTTCAGCTTTTATTCAGCTTTCACACTAGAAACTTGAAAGAAAAATACATATGAATCCCCTTTGGAAGTTTTATCACCTCAAAAATGATTGTTATTTAGCCAGTGGTTTTGTTTGGACTCTTACTCATGATTTTTTATGTGTTATGGACTCAACTACAACAGTAATATTTGTTCAGGGGTGTCAAACTCATTTTAGTGGAACATTCGGCTCAATTTTATCTCAAGCGGATCAGACCAATAAAATAATAGCATAACTTAATAAGTAACTAAATGTATAATGACAATGTTGTGGAAAAACCTCTCTTAGTTCGTGCTCAGAATAAAAAGAATGGTCTTTAGACGATCAGTGTCTTTCTATGTATTTTAATTGAAGCTTCAAGGTACAGGTCCTACAGAGGCAACGCTGTCTGCATGAGTGTGTACCCAGGAAAAAAAGTTGTGTCCCTCTCTTATAGAGGAAAACAAACAAAAAAAAATCATTCATTCATTATGTTACTTTGTGTCAGGGTGGTATCGGATGTGTGCTAGATTGGAATGTATGGGAGTGAAAAAGAGATGACGCTGAAGAAAGCACCTCTGTGCAACCAGGTGCCCACGTGTAATCCTGACCCACACAGAGTTCAGTACAAACAGTAGCACAGAGGTTCAAAACAGTTCTCATGCAATGTGAAAAAGAGTTCAAACAGTCTTATATAATGTATAATATAGAATATATGTACAAATTACCATTACAACAATGCCAAATGTTTCTCTTTGTTTTAGTAAAAAAAAAAAAAAAAAAGCAACATTAAATTATTAACCAGAACATTCTGAAATGTATTCAGAAAAATAAGTGCAATGTTTTATTCAGTGCCTCACCTTTAGATGATAATTATTGGAGGACATTGGGGATTCACAATGTGGGAGATTTTTATATTAATAAAGCCTTTGTTTCTATTAAGGAGCTGCAGGAAAAATATAATTTAGATCGTTCCAATTTCTTTAGGTATCTCCAGGTCAGAAGTTACATTAAAACTCATCTGGAACAATTTAACACAGCATGTCCCGATAAACTGGACGCTTGTCAGAAGAGAGAAGCAAATTCAGAAAAGCTGATAACCAATATTTATAATTCCATTCAGAAATTCAAAGCTCCTACAGCTCTAGTACACAAATGAGCATGGGAAGAAGACTGAGGAATACAAATTTCAGAGGAAAATTAGAATAAAAGCCTTCGGGCCACTTACCTAGTCTCTACAAATACCAGACACTGCCTAATTAATTTCAAGATTCCACATAGACTATACTCCAATTCTAAACTGCATGAAATCTTTCCTTGCAGTCCCACATGCTGTGTTAAGTGTGGGGCCCCAGATTCAATGCTGGCTCATAATTTTGTATTTTGTCATAAAATCATGTCATGGTGGTTCGGAATATTTGGGATCTTGTCTAAGATATTCAAGCGTCCTTTAGATCCTGTGATTGTTGTTGTTTTTTTGTTTTTTTTTCTCCTGTTGTTGTTTGGGCTAAAAAAGTTTGTCTCTAGCAAAGGGGAGACAAAACAAAGAGCAGAAAGGAAAGAAATGTCTAGAGGAATGACTATAGTAAATGTAATTTGTGCTCTTAATAAAAAATATTTGAAATAAGTGCAATTTTAACAATGTTATTCCTCAACTTATCATCTATGTGCATTACAGGTCATAGTGGATCTACAAAAGGTTCAGTAACATGCATAACATTAAACTTTTGGAGTTTGGAATTTGGAGTTGTCCTTATATCTAGGTTATTATGCTATTATTTTACCTGTCTAACCCACTTGAGATCACATTGGGCTGCATGTGGACCCTCAGTGTAATTTTTTCATTGAGCAAATTCATCCTTTGGGCCAGATTAGAACTTTTGGGGGACCAGTTTTGATCCTTGGGCAATATATTTGACACCCTTGATTTAGTCATTTATGTCAAATCTTCTCTGGTAAACAGAAATTTTGAATATATTTGTTCAATGCTAATTAATGTATCTTCTATAATTACAGTATTGTTTACTTATACTGTATGATCAAGGAATTTATTTGAACTATTAATATTACTTGGCTCTTAGTAATAATTTCTTTTTTTATTTTAATGCGTGTCAGCGGAAATGTGGAGCATTTAACTCTGTGACACACTTTAAGGCTCACATTTGGCTCAGTGACAACATAACATGTACAAGCAGAGTTTCATCCCATTTAGCTGCCAAGACAGCAGCCATTAGAAGTTCATTTCATTATGAATTAAACATCATAATGTTGACTGATGTGCGTTGGCTCGGGTCCCTTGGCTTGTTGTCAGTGCTCACTATGGGATACTCTTTCTGCTGATAAATGGATCAATTACTCAACAAATAACAACCCTAAGCAGTTTGATACATAAGGAAGCAATGCATTACCAAAATATTTCACAACAGCCCTCAAGTTTGCATGCATGTCTAGAATTGTGCATTTAACTTTTGCTCTTTGTGTCCACAGATTTCCGCTTTCTCTGTGACTCCAAACTACCAAATTGACTTCTTCGCCTCTCAGATTTATAAAGTCGTGGACATAATTGATTTTTCTAGTGGTAATGTAGATCTACCCTCTGTCATGAGAGACCTGCAAAATTTCAAAGTTACAAGTGAGTCCGATCGGAAACGTTACAGGAAATTACATGTATTAATTGGTTTGATCTTATACTAATATATGTCTGTTTGTGTGACTTAAAGCGAGAGACACTTCTGGAACAGATCTGAGCATAGTCTTCAAGAAGTTCTATCATCAAATGTCTCTTCTAAAGACAAGAGTGGGAGAAGAAGTTTTTCAGGAGCATCGGCATGTCATCATTGTTTTTACAGACGGTAATTTCACCCTTTTGGTATAAGTTATTTTAGAAAATGCAGAAAAGCCAGGGGTTTTCCTTTAACTCAGTGGTTCCAAAAATATTTTCATCTCAACATCCAAAAATGTTCAATATTTCAATCTGTCTAAGGAGAAAAATTTACAAAAATTAGAATATAATACCAGACACTATACATTTTGACATTTCCATCATCAAAACAATGTGTAATTAAATGCACTTTGTAAAGTTAGATTAAAAGATAATGTCAATAATCAATCTGTAATGCTCACACATTCAAATGAAACAACAGAAATGCTAAAACAAATACAACTAATTTACTTCATCATTTACCACTGTCTGAAAGTCAATGCTTTTTTTAATGCCATTTTCATTATTGTTTTTGTTTCCAAACTCTTTTTATTTTAATTATGTGAAGGAATTCACACATCATGCATTTTTTATTGTCAACATGAGAATTCATTCAACACAGTGGACAATTGACAACTCAATAAACATAAAGTGCTAATCCCCCTCGGCCAAAAACAGTGTAAGATTCAGTTGAAAGTTACTGCCCTATATTTAGATTAGACTGTCTTTGTGTAAAACTTATTACATACATATTTATATTTGAAAGTGCTCAGATATTATAACTGCACAAGGCCACTTGACCTTTAAAAAGTAGGTCAGGGTCACCTGTTTTCAATAGGCTTCTGCTCCATGCCAAGATGCATCCACAGTGTAAATTTGAGGCAGATATGCCAATGTATTCTTCAGATAATGTGATTATGCCGTTGAATGGGCAAACAGATGGACAGACGACAAAAGGATTACAAAAGCCTTGGCTGAGGGTTAAAACCCTGGGGCGCCATAAAGCAAGGGGTAAACGCGACAAATTCATGGGGCCCAGCATTTCTGGGGGGCCCATAGAGCAGTGGAGGGAGTCCAGTGGATGCAGGTTAGAAGTTGCGAAAATTTCGTGCAATATCAGCTGTATAATAGAGGCATAGAAGCTGGGAGTCAGAGCGTTAGTTACGTTAGTTACGGACCGCACCCCCACGTATATAACTGCCGCCCCCTCCCCCCAACATTTATCTTTCATGGGACCCACAATTGCTAGTAAAAACCACAACACATTTTAGGCCCTCATCCTAAGGCAGCTCTGTTTTTCTGTTTTCTGGCATTTATCTCATCATCACCACTCACTTCCCCATTCAGTCTATTGCGTGTTTGACCCCTGCTGCTTCTGCCTCATTAGATCAACAGTTTATCCAGGAAGTAAAAGTGAGAAATGTTTCATAATTTACCTGTAAAGTGAGAGTTGTTTTTATGAGTAAGTGTTCAATAGTCTTCTCTGGATTTGTGGATGACTTTACCTTTGGATTCGGCCCTTCCTTTGCAGGTGGCTTTAACATGGGCGGTTCACCTGAACCCATTGTGACAAAAATAAAGAACATGGTCTACATGAACCACACGGTTGATGAAAAAAGTAATCCAAGAGACGAATACCTGGGTAAGATGAAGTTTTGTACAGATTTCAGTCATTTAACCTTTTTTCCTCTTCAATTCTTCTTCTATGTGCATGTGCGTAAACATATAAATATTTTCATGGTTGCACAAAGGCACTGTGGTGGTTTAACTTTATTATGCTTCCTTCTGTCACAGATATTTACATTTTTGCCGTTGGATCTGAGATTTTTGATAACAACTTGATGCATCTCACCACAGTTCGACCCAATGAGAAACATTACTTCAGATTGGACAAAATTAGCAAAGAATTAGAACAGACGTTTGACGACATTATTGGTAAGTGATCTGAGGTGAAAGCAGAATTCTAAAAAAAACTCAGGTAACATACACAATACAAAGGTCAACTTCTACCAGTCAAAACAAGAACAAAAACTTACCAAAACTCCAACAATTTTAAGACAGAACCCATAATTGTAACTCCTACTATGACTAATTGGGGCCTGTGTAATGACAGTTTTTCTTCTGTGTCATCTGCTTTCCTTTTACTGATGATATTTGACTCTAAAATATTCAGTTTCATTAGTATAGTAAAAAAAAGACAGAAAAATTTAGCTAAATACCTACACCTCAGCTTTCATCATTGCCCTCTAATGCATGTGTCCAAGGGCCAAAATTAATCTGAAACCCTGTGTAAGCCAAAGTTTAAAAGGAAGAAAGAATGAAAGGACTTAGCCTGTTATCTATGCCCTAAATGAATAAGCATATCTTTTTATTTATAGTGGATCGATCTTTAGCATTTCATTATTATGTGGTAAAACAACTTTAAAATGATTTTAAAAATGCAGAATGAATGAAATATTGTTTTGATTTTAGCTTCTAATTATTAAAAACTATGGAATAACAGATGTAGAACACTTAAAGGAAAATAATCATTTAAAAAAAAACCTCTTGTTTTACACAATTTTCATGGCCGGCTGGCCAGCCGATGGATGGATGGATGGATGGATGGATGGATGGATTTGGTTATCTATTACTTTATATTTATTTAAGCATGTAAAATTAGGCAAGGCCACCTTTCCTCATTTGATGTTCAGTTCTTCAGCTTTACTACAGAAAACATCTAGTGACATTCTAATTTTTTCTAATTGTTAACAAATCACATTTAAAAACAATAATCCCTCAAATCCTTTTTATAATCAGAATAAAACAGTTTAGGATAAAATAAAATATCCAAAATATGTCTGCAACATTTGTAATACAAATTCCTTTAGAATCAGCCTGATTGCATTCTTAAATTGAGTAAAAGTTTAATTAAAATTGTTGTTTTTAACAATTTTTTTTTTCTTTTGCAGATGAAAGAGAAGTTGTTGGTTTATGTGGTCTTCACAGGGACTATACACCCAGTGTTAGTAATAATAATCAGAACCCACTTGGTGAAGTCAATAGTAGGAAAATGTTTCCATGGGTGATGCCCATCATTGTTACGGTAAATATTTTAGTACTTCATCTAATTGTGGAAATATATCATAATCCCAACGTGATTAAATTTAAAGATGCTTCAGCCCACATTATTAAAACATCAGGTATGAGCATTTTTACTTATTGTCCTTTATCTAACATTTGCTGCATTTTTGTGCTTTAAGGTGGAAAATGGGGTAACTAAAAAATGCCTTGGCTCTCTGGTGACCCGCCAGTTTATCTTGACAGCTGCTCACTGCTTCACAACCAGTGATATAATCACAAAAATTGAAGTTGAGGTGGAAGAATATGACAAAATAAGAGGTAATAACATATACGTGTGTATAAGCACCTTTTACTTAAGCTTGAGTTTCATGTTTTCCACTAGACAGTTATCTTCAACAGCAGCTCCTAATGTGCTAAATGCTAATGCTAAAGCTGGGTGCTGTGTATTAGAATGGGTAAAATGCAGAAACTGAATTTCTCTACAAGGATGAAGAGTTTCCCTTAACCCTTAACTTTTAATCGTGTTTTAACACTAGAACCACCAATTAATCAAATTCAACCAGAGCTGTTGATTTAATTTCATTACTTCTCTCTGTTTTAATAAAATGCAGAAGCCCCACATTTATAGACTTACCCAAATATTGTGTTGGGATACATTCTCTATTGTTACATATAATCGTTATTAATTCAGATTAAAAATATAGACATTTTATACCTGTAACAGACATTAGGCCAAATTAATCCCTTAAGAATTAATTGATTTTTGCGTCATTTATGTTTAAACATTCCCGGTTTTTAGGAAAGAGCATTTGTTTGTGTATGATCTGAAGGATATGTCAAATCATTTATGACAATAGAAAAGAGGATTTTATAAACTAAATTTGTGGATACTTTCTTCTAGGCTGATTTGTACTGATGTCTGTGTAAAGTGTATAGTGAATAGTGTTCTTAAAGATACTCTAATTGTAAAAACCAAACCAAAACACCGGGGATGATTAATCACATTTATGTTATGATTTGAGATGTTCCTTGGTGAAGAGAATGACTTAATACAATGACAGGACATTTTTGTAGACTAGAAATTATGTATTTATGTTTTATATAAATAGTAACCAGTGGTTCTATGTTAATAATGTATTCTCACCATATCCCATGAAACATTATCCCATTTTAATGACAAAACTTACCACATCATAAGACGATAAGCTTGTTTTTCAGGTTAACATGGTATACATTTTGAAACATAAAAATATCTTGTTATAAGGGGAAAATATTTACTAAAAACAAGACACTTTCCACATTATAATCTGATGCTGAGTCATTTGTTTTTTTCTCACATGGTATGAATATACTTCTGTTGACATTTGTTTTACTTGTTTTTTTCCCCAACAGTGAAAGAAGTAAAAAGATTTATTATGCACCCAAACTACGATATTAATGCTAAAAAGGATAAGAACATAGGAGAGTTTTATGACTATGATGTGGCTCTCATTCAGCTTCAGAAACCTGTTGATGTCACCATTTCTCTGAGGTAAGAACCTGTGTCCATTTAACACTGATATTCCTGCAGAGACGCTATGCAAGAAACGTGTTAACAGCTATATTAGGTACATTAGCACACATTTTCCTCAACATTCTAGAACTGAACATTCAGAAAAGAACAGACACTTTATTTAAGAGTAATTTGTATACGACCTTTGCTGCCTCTTGAGCCACCTCTTGTTGTTTTTGCGGGGTTGAAATGCGCATACATATTTATTTCTAAATCTCTTCATTTACATAAAGCAATAAAATACAGGAAATATGTGCACCGCCTTAAAAGACACACAAAAAACTTAATGGGTTCTAAAGGTTAATGTCACTATTTCATGTGACCTCTGAATCCATGACAAAAAGCAGCACAAACAGTTAGAAACATCTGACGTGTTGAATGAAACCTGACGTAAAACATCAGGAAATGAACGGAATAAATCTCATATTGTCTGAACAAAAGGGTTAAAGACATGTCAAGTGCAAAGGGAGGTCGCACTAAATATTACCACTTTGGTTCATATAAGATGTTTTTTTTCCTCGAAGCTTTTGTTTTTACTGCTCTATATATTTCCCACAGACTGGATCTTAATACAGAGATTGAAAAACACATATGTGTGGTCATTAGAACTTAACTAAACCAACAAACCTAATGTTGGCCTTGGACATTTGCACATTGCTTTACATGTCCTAGACCACCTCTGAATGGGTCCTGAAATGCGTCCACATCTGATCAGACTATGGCCTTAGTTATTCCTCCTTTTCTTTCTGCCCTTGCCTCTTGTGCACTTTCAGCTGTCAAATAAAGACACAACATGCCAAAGTTTGCAATAACTCATTTTCCGTCACAAACTCAGCCAGTGTTAATAAATCTCTCCATCTTGTTCAGACCTATCTGCATACCATGCACCCAGGAGACCAGTGATGCTTTAAAACTGGTCGGTAAAACAACCTGCGCAGAGCAAGGTGAGTAACTTCATCAACACATTCAATCATACAATGAAGACCAATCGTACTGTCTATTCTTCATTAATACTAGAATAACACCTGTAATGTAAAAAAAAAAAAAAAAAAACCCATAACATTATTTTAGACATTTCTGAATTGCCTATATTTTTGTGCTCTTTAAATACAGAGGCGATCCTGCTAAAGAACGGAGACCAACTGAATTTCCTGACAAAGACGAATGATTTCTTTGGTAAAAAAAGTGCCATTGTGAAGCTCGGCAGCAATGTGAGTTTTTCTTATTCCTATTTATGTTGCTCTTGTTTTAGCACTTTTAAACCTAAAAGTCAACTCAAGCCACGGTCCTTCTTATTCTCACGTGTAGAGAGAAGCCTGCGTCAAAGAAGCCCTAAAAGCTCCAGGAATCAACACAACTGATGTAAAAGAGGTGGTGACTGATAATTTCCTGTGCACCGGTGGTCGTTTTCCACAAAGAGATCATATAGCCTGTCAAGGTAAGTTGTGTTCGTGTCATCCTCACTATCATTATTATCACTGTTCTTGTCATGTTTGAATACATTTTTCAGCTGTTGGTGACGGACTAAAGGTGTGAGTGCAATTCATTAAGTTTCAACAAAAAGTAGGTGGAGTAGTGTTTGCTTATCTAACTCACAGGTGCACAGTGGAGATTAAAAGAATGGAGAAAATGTTTGACCGAAAAAAAAAAAAAAAAAATCTGTCACCTTGTAACTCAAAATGTACATCAACTTTTGACCTGGAAATTTTATACGGACTGCATTTCTTCCATATCGTGACTCTTCTTAAAGCCTGACAGATTGAAATATAGAATTTTTGACATTTTATCACATTTACTATGAAAACATGTGTCTACTATTCAGTTATGTTCACAAAGAGCTTGACCTTTGGCCACCAAAATCAATTATTTCCATGCAATCCTAAGATATTGTGTTTATAAGAACAAGTGACCTTGACTTTTGGCCAAAAAAATTGCTTCAATTCATCATTGCACCCAAGAGAACGTTTATGTCAACTTTTGATAAGATAAGATAAGATAAGATAAGATAAGATAAGATAAGACTTTATTTATCCCACTGTGGGGAAATTAGTTAGCAGTTAGTAGCAGCAAAACTACAAGTAAGTGCAGAAAAAATGGCAGGTAGAAAAAAAAAACACAAATGAGTGAAAAAATGAAAATATATAGAGGAAAAAATGAGAAATTTATAAATATTTATATAAATAAAGAATTAGAATTAAAAATGAAATATTATTTGTCATGACGGAGTACAAAACTGGACTCAAATGCAGAGTGCCGAAGGGAGAAAAGGTATTTAATAAAACAGAAAATAGAGGTGACAGAGAAATAAATAGAAAACCTGAGGGTAGAAAACATCAGAGTCCACATGGTGAAGAGATCATGGTGGTGAAAGTCCATGTTATGGCTGTGGTGAGAAGAATCAGCAGCAGAATGTTCCAGCACCGCCCTGGAGCAGAGGAGCCCTTTACATGGGGCTCGGATTGAGATCTGCTCCAGGTTCAGTGCCGGTAGGTGATTCTCATTAGTTTGAGGTAGGGGGTCTGTGGCAACACAGGATTGCACAATGGCAATTTACATATTTACATCATCATGGCTGCACATGTACCTGGTATGATAGTATGTTAATATGTTTCTACGATATTAGATTCATCATATAGAAATGAACCATGGACCCACACACTATATGATCACACACACTATGATCCATTTCTTAATGATATGATGGATGATCCAGAGGTTTGAGCATGTTTCCATTTTTAATCCATTTTAATGTAACAGGAACTGACCTGTCTAAGGCTCCTATAGACTGAGATTTCATCAGTCTTATAAGTTTATTGCTGGCGGACATTGACAGAGTAAAGTTGGGTATAATATGTTTGCAGACTTTACTTTCATACCACCGACTGAATCTCAACCCGTGACAAAAGTCATAGTACAAGACTCCATTTGTTAAGATGTGATGTCATTTCCTGTGTCCGGGTCAACTTATGTTCACTCCTCCATATTCATCCATATTATCTGGTGCAATCCTGTGTCCCTGAGTCAATAAAACACATTCAGTTGTCATTCTACCACTTTCCATGTGATGATGAAGCACAGTGGAAGTGGATTGAGTCAATAAGCTACACTTCTAAAACGATTGAGAAAAAAAATTACGTCTGGCAAAACCTAACATTAGCGCATTAGCTAACTCATATCACTTCCCAATGCATCTGCCAAATCCCATCCCTGATTCCCCTGATGTAGAATAAGGCTCTTACAAAGTGATCCACATCATTGCACTTTTGTGTTTTCAGTCTTTTATCTGTGTTGTCTCCACTTCAGAGGAAGGTGAATAAAGCAAAAATATATGTCAATACACAACTGAGAAATAAGTACTACTATAAAAGGACCAGGAGCTTAACCCATAAAGACCCAGCCGTACTTTTGTGTCAGTTCCCAAATGAATTTTTCTCTATATTTAACCCTTCTTAAGTGATTTATTGCCATTTATTGTAATATCATCCTATTTTTTTTTTTTTTAGTTTTTTTTTCCAGTGTAAACAATGTATTTTCCTATATTTAATTCACTGATCATGTAGATGCTCATAAAAGCTCAGAGTAAATTCAAAGGTTATTATATCAAAACATTATATCATTAACTGAATGTCAAAAACAAGCATCTCCATCCACTGTCATTGATCCAACTCCATGGGTTTTACTGGTGAATCAATGTTGTAGAAGATAACGGTGTTTCCACGTTTACCATGGAGCCTCTGAACGTCCAAATGGGTCATATCTGACGACCGTGAAAAGATTACGAACTGTATTTTACATCAGTTATTTACACGTATTGATAGAATTAGTGGATGAACAGGTATTAAACAGTTTAGATCAGTAGATGGTTTTGGTTGATGGTGACTGTTTGGGTCTTTGTGCGTTAAACAGTACTTAAGACACTTGAAATCTACTGCAGGTAAAACACTATGGAACCTTGCACCAATCACTGTGTGTGACTTAAATAAATGAATTTTAGCCCCTTCCAAATCTTACCCGGTGTCTCACTAAAGAAAGACGTTTCTGTAAATGAGCATCATCTTTAAACTGATCTAATATCACTATTAAATACACAGTAAGTTAAGATCAAAAAGTGGAATTCATGTGTCGGTCTGATGAGGATTATTACTTAGCAGTTTATTTATGTGTTATTGTGTTTGTTATTGTATTTATGTGTTATGTGTTATTTATTCATTGTGTGTGTTTTTTGCATCAGGGGACTCTGGAGGTGCTGTGTATAAGAACTATGAGCGCCGTTCAATACAGGTAAGCAGGACACATTTCAGGCATCTCCTACCTGATCAACATTATCTGCACTTTCCTCTGATACTTAAACAATATGCAGCGAAGTGTCGTAATAGTGCAAATATTTTCAATAAAGTATTAAATGAATGCTTTGACTAACTAACCGTTTCTGGAACAGGTTGCTTTGGTCAGCTGGGGAACCAAGGATCTGTGCAAAACACGCGGTAGCTTCGCTGAGTCGGATGAAACGTCCAGAGATTTTCACATTAATCTCTTCAGAGTTATACCTTTTCTGAAGTCTCACCTCGGAAATGACACCCAGGATGAATACGACGTGCTTAGATTTTTAGACATATAAATGCACTTGTGCTGATGTGGCTTTTGTATAATTTACATTTATATGCACCTTAATGGTTTGGATAGAACTGGAATGGAAATGGTTAATACACTGTATATGGCTGTTTGGCCGTAAACTGTGAAATGACATAAATGACAGCATTTTAGCACAATGTTTTGCATAATTTTAACATTTCTTGCTGCAGGGCTACTCTGTGCAAAGTTGAACAATATTGATTTCTTTTTTTGGATCAACTACAAATGTTTTTTTTTTTTTTTTTTTTTACAGTCCACACAATTCCTCACTATTTTTCATCATTCATGTTTTGGTTTTTTTTTTCAATTTATAGGGATTACTGCATCCGATGTTACCCTTAACTCTTATCCTTCTGCTTGGATTTTACAACTATTTGCTTGCAGCTTTTATTAATTTGATGTATTCATAATAAAGTTTACTCAACTTTATTACATCGCATTTACTTAAAATACATTAAACCTAACTGCTGTTTGACTGAAATTTAACCTTATCTTATCAAATGCATATTACAGACAGACCAGTTGAATGAACAAGTCAGACATTAGTTGAAGTCGAAGACAAAAACTAATAGCGTAACTGCATAGATGAGCCAAGAACTCCTCACTTCTAAACTTATAAATGCTCACTTGTCCTGAAAAGTTATTGCACTGTGTCCCCTCACTTGAGTCAAGAAATACTTCAGACTAAGTATTTAATAAAGCAGAGGAAGGAAAATATTTCTGCACAATTCTAGAAGTCACAAATCACAGTGTAGTTGTTGGAATGAAGTTAAAACGCATTGAGATTAAGTGATGCTTTTACTATCCACAATAACAGCACACTAAGGTATTTCCTTCTCTCTGGGCTTTTTCTCAGCAAACTGCATAAACAAAGAATGAGTAAAAAATAAATAAATGCTACAGCACATAAAAGGTTTGATCAAAAGTCTTTTATGGGTGCTCGTCTCTGCTGATGAAGCCATCCAGCTCCTCCTCAGGTCAGTGACTCAGGGCCCATTTCCAGTTTTCTGTGCAGGCCTACGCAATGCGGACACTCAGTCTGGCAGGAGGCCAACTCAGACCATGCAAATTGAATTTAGTGGAAAGTTAAGTTCTTTTTTTAGTGCATAATTAAGTTTTTTTTCCTTTCTATGTGGCTTGGAGATGGAAATTAACTGAGTTTATCATTCATTGCCTTGTTTTTACGACCACAAACAAACAAGGCCACCGCATTACAAATGATTTGTTGTGGTCAGAGCCAGTTTTATGGCTCCAGATCATGTTATTTTACTGATCTGTTGACCATTACGCTGTCATCTTGAACTCAAGTGAAATTATATATTTCACAATTCTCCCAAGTGACACATATCGGCAAAATGTCCAGCAATGAAGACCGCTGTTGAATTTTCAGCATCAGTGTGAGTTTTCGGTGACATGGTGAACCGCCTACCTTGTGTGTGAGTGTTCCCGTGGGAGTATTCATCTGGTTTCCCTTTAACTAATTGTGAAGAATGGAGGAGGTCAGCGGGATGAGAAGAGGCTGAGGAGGAGGAGGAGGAGGCAGAGACAGAGGAAGACAGACAGTGTGAGAGGAGGGACAAATGGGAGAGGCTTAATTGAATGAAACCCTCTGCTGCTCTCAGATGCCGTAAACAAGGAGGAAATCTAAAACGAGCATTATTCCTTATTGAATCCCTCTGGAGGACTCGGTTACCTCTCTGTTATCTGTTATTGTTCGGAGCATCACCTGCTAACCCCAATCTCCTGGCTGCACTTTGAAACCAATTTAAACAATGCAAAGCTAAAACCCTTTGACTGAAATCAATCTGTTGCATCTAAATTGATTAGCTGGGCAGAGAGGCATGCATGCAGACTGTACATCCAAGGCAGCCATACCCAACACCACCACCCACGTCCCACCCCCAACCCCACCCCGCTCCCCATTCAGCCCAGCACACGCAGCATATTCCTGATGAAGCATCCTGCTGTTTAAACTCTGGCTGATCTGTCTCTCCACGAGCCCTAAATCAACCTTATAGGCCATTTTAGAAATTACTACCATTAAGAACTGCATACATACACTTTTCCCCATTTGTGCTTAGAAAAGCATACGCACATGCATCCATGGCTTCTGCTGATCTGGACATTTGATTATGAAATTATCTGGGTAACAGCGGAATAAATGACATTGTCACCATTTATTCAACCGACAAAGATGAGCGGCTCCTCAAATTAAACTCAGCTTGATATTCTCATTGATCTATTTCCATTTATGTTGAATACTAATTTAATTTATTGTATTTAGATTGGTAATTAAGGTGAACTACTGCTCTGTGTTACATGATTAAAAATACTATTATCTTTTGCACCATAAAAATTCACCTCAGGCTGTGTCAGTGGCTCTGCTTATGACTCTATATGCAAATGCAATTTATGTGCGTTTACTGAAGTTTTAAATGAATATTAATATATGAAAAATAGTATGTATAGTACTATGAAGTGAAGACATGTATGTAAATATGTACAGTTTACTGTTTATTATTGCATGAAGCTTTTTAGAAATTGGAAGTAAAGTGCTGTGTAAATGTCCAAGATTTTAAATAAGTTACTTTAGTTAAGTTCTAATGACCACACATATGTATTTCTCAGTCTCTGTATTAAGATCCAATCTGGATATATGGGATATATGTACAGCAGGAAAAACAAAAAAATAAACTGTTTCTATAAACCACTGTGGGAGTATTTAATGTGACCTCACTTCGCACTTAACATGTCTTTAACCCTTTTGTTCAGACAGTGTGAGATTTATTGGATTAACTTTCGGATGTTTTGCACCAGGTTTCATTCAACACGTCAGACGTTTCTAACGGTTTCTGCTGTGTCTTGCCATGAGGTCAGAGGTCACACTAAATAGTCACTTTAACCTTTAAAGCCCATTTAATTCAGTTTTTTTGTGTCTTTTACAGCAGTGCATATATTTTCTTGTTGTGTCTGTAGAAAAGAGAATGAGAAATAAATATGTATGCTCAAATCAACCCTGCAAAACAACAAAGGTAGAGGTGGCCTTAGAGTTTTGCACAGTACAATATGTTTATCTTGTAAAATGTCTACATTGAATTAAATGCACAAAGACACATTTTAGCATGATTAGATCTTATATGTTATCGTATTAGGTTATATTTTCATACATCTAATGTGAACTCTGGGTAAAAAAAAAAAAATAAAAGCAGTATTTACTCAATAAAATAGGTTAAAGGGATATCTTAGCAGATATTAAAATCTGCTTTTTATTACTTAGATTTTAAACAAATGTCTAGCAATACAATAATAAGGGAAATGTACTAGTAAGAAAGTGCATTAATTTGTTCATTTTAAAGTGATTGATTTCAATTATTTACATTTTTCACCTCATTCTGCATTTTTCATGCCTTTTCATGGCAACACTTGACTGTTTAGTTTACTGATACTGTGGTTTAATCACTAAAAATGATTTTAGAGATTTCATTTTTCAAAATTTACTTGACAAGTTAAGTAAAGTTTAGTAAATCATAAAAATTTTCCCTTAGCTTAGTAAAGACCATGAGCTTCAGAAATATCTATGGACTTGGTAAAACTACACTGCGTTCCAAATTATTATGCAAATGATGTTTTTGTTTGATTTTCCAAAATACTTGATGCAAATGACGAT
>JAPQRP010000008.1:8270529-8286407 GCA_037367295.1 Apogon hyalosoma
CATTACTCAGAAATAGGGTTGAAGATGGACCTGTGGAGTTGAATTAATGAAGAATTCAGACCCAAGAAGAGCATTTATAGTTTATGTAGACCACAGGGACATGTTTTAAAATCCATAATTCCATTTAAAAAAGGCAAAATATCACTCCTTTATCTGATGTGTGTGTTTGTAGAAACTGGCACTGGGATGAGCCTTCATGTGGCTACGAGGTGTGTGTGGTCATGTACCACCAACCATCTGCTCCCCCCGGTCAGGGGGGGCTTTATATGTTCCAGTGGAACGACGACAACTGTGAAACCAAGAACAACTTCATCTGCAAATACACTGCAGGTATTACAGCACATGGTTGGATTGTTCTTTTCTTTATGTTCGTGCAGGAGGTAATGTGATCTGTCCTGTTTGTTCCTTTGGGCTTCGTTTCATAAAATACTGCGCTGACTCTCATGGACCTTGGTGGTGGGAGGGTTAGGGCATAAGCCAATAACAAACCTCTTACACTTTGGAGCAGATCCAAAAAAAGGGAGGAGGCTGGAAGTGGTTGTCATTTGTGATTTTTTTAAGTTTTTTTTTTTTTTTTTAGTTCTCCATAAAGTGAAATGCATTCAGTCATTTTATGAAGGAAATCAAACTGTAGGTGGTAAAAACATTCAGCTCAAAACTAACTGATGAGTAGCTTTCACTCTTTCTCAGTATATGCTGTTTTACAGTAGCAAAAAGTATAGACAATAAGGGAAAAAAGACGAGTGTGTTGTTTGTGGTAGCAAAATTACAAAGAAGCTGGACCATTGTGTTGTAATGAAATAATGGCACTGATGAAAAGAATGATATAATAGATCATAATTTGTCTTGACAGAATGAGAAGAAAACAGACTTGACTTTAGTGGAGGTCTGTGCTCTTCTTCTACTTTCTTTAGTGTTGAATTCTTTTAAATAGTGACTCCCACACTTTATCTTGAGACCTAAGTGAAAACGTTTGGAGTCTTATAAAAACACATTATGACTTGCTATAGATCAACATGTTACAGACACTGTCATTTTTGTCTTTTATTTTGTTTTAATCTCATTGCATTTTTTTTACAACAGTTTTATCCTGTTATGTCTTTTAATCTCTAATACATTGCATATCGTTAGCCTCATAGTATAAAAGTCATATTTTTGGCCAAATTGTGATATCTGCGAAACTTAACTCTCCTTATTTTATGCAGACATCACAGTTTGGCCAAAAATATGACTTAGGCAATTATGCTATGAGGCCAACGATATATCTAGTCATGTTCTTTTACTATTGAGGTTATACTCTGTAGTGCATATGGCTTTGTTGTTTTCCAGAATGCACTTTTCTTCTACTTTATTAGGAAAATTAATGTTATTACTACATATTTTACTTATTTATCTTATTGGAGGCCCAATAAAAACACCTCTCTGACCCATAGGTTTGGGAAACACAGCTTTAAAATGTAATTTAATAGATGTTTTTTTTCTTTTACAGAGAAAACATCGGACCCCCCCCCTTCACCAAACTCCACACAGACAGGTAGAGTGTAATAATAACCGTAAACATGCGACTAGTTAATGGATACAGTGTCTGAACAGCGTGGATGCCTTTTTTTTTTTTTTTTTACAGATATCATCCCTTCATCTGTGCAACCCTCGAACACGAACAACTACAAGGACAGAAGTATATGTTCACTTAACATATCAAAACTGGATTTATAAATGTGTACACACACATGCCTACATTAGACATCACTAAACCTATGTCGATGTGTTGTGTTTCTGTTTCAGCCTTGAATTTGGTTTACATCATTATTCCCACCATTCCTCTGATACTGCTGTTCCTAACTGTGACAGGAGTCTGCTGTTATAAACTTCTGACCGGACGGTGAGGACCTGAGCAAACACTACGAACAGGAAAAAGGTTTACTAAGTTCATGAAAACCTTCTGAATACCTGGCACACATTGAATCCCAATGGTAATCTACAAGATCAGTCATGTCATAAGAAATAGTGTAAATACTCTGCTTTGAATGATAATTTTAGTTTATCGTTGTAATACTTATGGTTTTGTCCTTAAAAAATAGTTTGCCTTGAAAAATTCCTTTGTTTGAATACTACTGAATGGGCCCTCACTGAAAATCTGGTGTCTCTGCAGATATTAATGTCTAAAGTTTATCTGCTGGACAGTAATTCTTCCCTGCATCCATAAAAGTCAACCTTAAATCTTTTGTGCACTGATGGATTCAGACTGCAGAACCTTACACCTTACATTTACACATCTGATAAGAAAATAGAAAAAGTGAACATGAAGGAGCGAAGCAAGTGAAATAACACTGAAAAAAATACAAGTTTTTGTTAATAATAAAGAACAAGAAATTATCCGATCATTTCAAATGCTTTTTCTTACTCTTAATATTTCCAATGAATTATACGAAACATTATTTAACCATTTGGTAGATTATATTCATATCAATTTGGTAGATCTCGACATTTTAAACTGCAAAATACATCAGTTTACCACATTAAACATTTACAACCCGGTTATATGTCAAAAGCATTTATAGATTTTTCCCCTTTAAGGTTACCTAATTAAGTTGTTCTTTCAAGGTATAATTGGCATGAAAATGTCAGGGCTTGAATGTAATATTTATAGATGTCTTAATACGAATATCGAATACAGAAAAATATGTAGCTTTATTCGAATTACTGATCATAATGTTAGTGATCGCAAAGGGATTCTATTAATCATAAAGATCAATTATTTGCGAGCTGATTAATGTTATTTCACTTACCTTTACGAACTTTGACTGAAGGTTTGTCAGTAATCAGTGTTCGTGTGAGGTTTAAACTCCCTGCTTTAAATGGATCTTTTCCAGCTTTGCTCAGTTTAAAACATTTGTTACAAAAGTGTTTAACTCATAAAGACCCAAACATCCACCATCTACCAAAATCATCTGCTGATACTGCTTGATCCCTGTTGATCCACTAATCCATGTAAATAATTGGTGTAAAATGCAGTTTGTCATCTTTTCACGGTCATCAGATATGACCCACTTGAACGTTCAGAGGCTCCATAGTTACCGTGGAAACACTGTGATCTTCTACAACACTGATTCACCAGTAAACCCCATGGAGTTGGATCAATGACAGTGAATGGACACACTTGGTTTATGTTCAGTTAATGATAGATTTTAGAGAAAAAGTCACTTTTTCTACAGTTTTCTCTATTTCTGATATAATAATCCTCAACTTTACTCTAAGCTTTTACGTGATCAGTGAATTCAATGTTAGAAAATACCTGATTTTCACTCAAAAAAAAATAAAAAATACAGAAGATAATATTACAATACATGGTGATAAACCACTTAAAGATGATTAAATATAGAGAAAAATTCATTTGGGAACTGCCACAAATGTCACACTGGGTCCTTATGGGTTAAAGGCTCAGTTTCTGCCTGTTTTTAAATCAATTCTAAAACCGTACTTTTTCTCATTGGCTTTTAATTAATGAGTGAGATGCTTTTTGGTTTTTGTTTTTTTTTTAGATTTCCTATATTGCTTTTACCAGATTTTAATTTGTCCTTGGTTTTATGATGGTTGTATTTTGTTGTTCTTAGCCCGCTTTGCACCCTGTGTTATCACTGTTTTACTTATTTATTCCCTTGTTTTATGATATGGAGAATGGAACTTTGACCAGCTGTAAAGTTCTTAAGGTGCTTTATAAATTAAGTTGGTATGGTATGGTATGGTATGGTAAATGTAATAAGTTAGTTTAGTTTTTAACATGATCTCTAAACTATTACATTTCAAAGATAACCCTCCAACACTGAATCGAAAGACTCTGTAATCTAAATGTCTTTATCTAGTTTTAACCATTTTATTAATGTTTTAGATGTGACTTTGCTTATTTTCTACGTGACACAGACGGAGGAAACAGCAGAAATCAGAAGTCTGTCAAACAGAACCAGGACTCTGCCCGAGTCCCAAACCCACCGACGTCTACAACGTGATCCGCTCCCAGAAGGACGACGACCTGGTTTCAGCGCGTCCACACACCAAGAACACCTCTTTCCTGTGTTCCTCTCCTGACACGCCAACAGGTGACTACGACAACCTCGGCGGTCGGGACACAGAGAGCGGCTTCGTCACACTTGCGAGCACAGAGAGCTGCTTCCTGAACTTTGACCTCACTGAGCTGAGCCTCGGGCGTCGCGGCACCCGTGACTTCTACGACACCAGTTTAGGTCGATCCGGGAAGAGGGACTTGAACGACAGCAGCCTGGGTCGCACTGGGCACCGAGAGTTTTATGACAGGAGTCTGGGACGCCGAACAACCAAGAGCGAGCACTACGGCAGCGGCGTGTACGGAGACCATGAGTTGTACGACAGCAGTGTGAGAGCAGGAAGTGAGCTCTATGAGCCCAAACTGAGGCCTGCACCCACAGTCAAGGCCGATCTCTATCAGACATACATCAACAACGGCAAGGAGGACACTTACCAAACCACTCTGGGGACCTGGGGACCACGCAAGTCCTACCAAGCCAACCTGGACTGCTACAGAAACGGGCTGACTCTGGACAGGAGATACTTCAATGAACAAGACTGGATCAACAGAGAAAACTACTGACCCTCAAACCCCCCATTCCCAGTGTACTGCGGTGTGTGTGATTAGAACCGAGGACTGGAAAAAAATGCATGTACATGAAATGACTGCATCTGTGCAGTGTCTCACTGAACCCTTTAAGGCAGTGGTTCCCAACCTTTTTTGTCTCATGACCCCATTTTAACATCTCAAATTTCTGGCGACCCCAGACATTCAAAACGGAGACTTTTTTTTGCAACAGTTCATTTGTTTTCGATCATGTAATAGTTTGTTATTCTATGTAGCAAATAAATGTAAATTTTAGATTATATTTAGTCTATATAATGTATATTAATATGGACGAAGGCAGAAAAGCCAGGTGTAGATTACTGCACAAAGTGAGTATTTTATTATCCTTGTTCAGGATATGTACAGTCAGTCCAGCTTGTATTTACAAGGCTCCAAATTAATACTGAACAAACAATAACTCAAACTATGAATTATGAAAGAGCTGCAGCATCTGAACTGACCACGATGAACATTTGACAGATAAACAGAACCATAGTGCTTCAGTTTCAGCTTCATAGTTTGTCATGTCTTCATGTATTGTGATTGTCTCTCTAAACTCACCATTTATTTTTTTTTTAAATCAATTGCTAGAAATTTCAGGTGACCCCATTTGAATTCCAGGCGACCCCACGTGGGGTCCCGACCCCAAGGTTGAAAAACACTGCTTTAAGGCATGGGTGTCAAATTCATTTTAGGTCAGAGGCCACATTCAGCCAAATTTGGTCTGAAGTGGGCTGGACTAGTAAAATTATCACATAATATATAAATAATGTCAACTCCAAACTTTCCTTACATGATGACAATGTTTACATCTACATACTATCCTCTAAAACAATGTGAATAACATGAAGAATCTAAAATTTCTGAAGAAAAATAAGTGCAATTTTAACAACATTATGCTTCAGTTTATCATTTACACATGTACATTACAATTTATAGATCAGTGGATCTACAAATACATGAAATATTTAGTAACAGGCAGAATATTGTTAAAATTCCATTTTACTTAAGGCATTTCAGGTTATTTACATTTTTTGTGAAATTATGTCATTTTAGTGTAAATACAGGAAAAGTACATGAAAGAGAAGAAAAAACTTAAGTTGTGAGTATTTATAGGTTATTATGACAGTATTTTACTAACTGACCCACTTGAGATTGAATTGGTCTGTATGTGGAACCTGAACTAAAATAATTGCTAATATCTTAAGTGTAATTTTTGCATTTCACAAATTCATCCAATGGGCTGGTTTGGACCCTTTGGTGGGCCACATTTGGCCCCTTGACCACATGTTTGAGACCCCTGCTTTAAGGGATAAAAATCAGGTAAAGAGATTAACTATTGATGTTTAGCCTCATAATGTGGCCTGTTATTGATCCTGTGTTCAAGGTGTATCTGTTAGCTTTCAATGGGTGATTTAACCTACATTTTCTCTCACAATATGAGTAATTTTATATCATATATAATAATATAGATCACACTACAGTAGTATTATTGGAAATTCTTTTTAGAAATAACCATATTTTACTTAATCACATTTATTTACTGCTTTTTTTATTTGCTTGCATACAATAAGTTCCTTTAGAATTATGTTGTCATGTTCTCCCTTTTTCATTTGAAAATTTCCACTTTTGCCTCCATGTAGAACACTGTAAAGTGCCCAAATGACAAAAAGTATTGCTATAAAGAATGCAATTTACGATGATAAGATATGAACAATAAAGCGTAATACGAAACAATATACATTTATATATGATCACGCAATTTAGGTGAATCATCATACCACACATTCCTGGTTTTAGGTTAATTAAAACTAAATTTGTGAAGAAATATTAAAATAAAAGTTAGTTGAAACAAGCACTAGAAATAGTCCACTCTATCGCAACAGAAGGCAAAAAATAAGACTGAAAAATAAAAAAGTCATTAACTAGAGATCAACCTAATAGCCAGACCTAATATTCAGCATTTATTGACTAATAACATTATTTTTTTTACTCAATAAAATGAGTATTTTTTTTAAAAGCCAAAGTTACCATCAAGTGGTGTAGCATATAGTCTGACTTAACGCACTATCTGATCAGTTACAGGTTGCGTGTAATAGTCCATCAATACTAGAATTAAAAAAAACAATCATTTATTTAACAGTAGCTGTTTCTAAAGTTTCTTATTGTTGAATTGTATGTTCTTTATTTAAGGTAAAGTATCTCCAATTTTTTGGTTGAAATCTAAAACTTGACAACAGGAGTTTTTACTACAGTGTAAACCAGTTCCAAACTGGTTGCTGGTCTTCTTGATAATTAATAAGTAACTCTAAAAAGAACAATATTAGTCCCCCACAAAACTCGACACCCTCATGTCTTTCTGAAAATGTTTGTCCAACTAACTCTTCATCATCCATCCCCAAAAACTTTCATTACAGAGCACAACAAACCCACTGTATTTCACTGTAACCACATTTACGCTGCGTTTACAAACATGCTAAATCTCGAATGAGTAAAAACAAAACTCCTGCAGGGTTTGACAGATGAGTGGGAACATGCAGATTAGCTAACACCTGTAGTCATTTGTGCCGCATACAAGACGTCCTCACAAAGTTCCTTTAAACTGCAGTGTTATCAAAATTTACAGAGGCAGTAAAGTCCTAACTCCCTCTAGTAACGGCCCAGATTTGACCAGAGTGACTCTGTGTGACTTTGATAGTGAGAGTGTGTGTGATTTGCAGCCTGTTTGCATGGCCTTGTTATGCTGCCCCTGCTTGGTGGGATGTTTCGTGCCTGAACACGGTTGGTTTTCTATTCAAACCTGAGTTTACCAGATTTTAATAGGCTACCTCGAATAGATCGTGACACAACATACACCGTGTGAGGGAGCAAAGGCAACACAAAAAATGTTGTATTTCCATGTACTGAATGTGTGTTTTGTTTCTGCCTTAAAGTGAATGTGTCAGGAAGCATCACCTTTTGGATTTAAGGCATTTAGCCTCTCTGACCAAATCATATAACCTAAAGATGAATGCTAGTGGAAAGGAGCAACATGCAGTAGATGAGCTTGAGTGCCTGCAGCCTGACCACAGCATCAGCATGAAACTGATGAGAAAATAAAACATTATTATTATTTACTCAGAATGTTTAAATGCCTTGATGTCTCTCCTGTAAGTGAGAGCAGTTTGTATGTTTGTTACATAAAGAAATCTACAAATAAAATCCTAATTAAACCTGATCCTAAATCTGTATGGTGGTGATTTTAAGGTCTCAATGAAAAAAAGAGAAATTTGCGTTCGCAGTCAATCAGATTTTATTAACATTCCAAATTAAATTAATCATGCACTCACACACTCATTCATCTTTACCACTCACACCCGACAAAGCAGATACTGTTGAAGTGCAGTGTGGGAACAATACAAGATTTCTCAAAGTAATTATCAGTAATTTCACATTTCAGGTCCACATATTCAGTACAAAAAGAAATTTTGTGTCAGCCCATGGATAAATAAAATGTTGTAATGCGCATCCACCGTAAGACATTCATTTACAAACACACTCAGAGAAACTGAGACAAAACCATTGACAAACAGGTCCAGCTGATATCTGTCAAGCACATCTGCATACATACAAATGTTTTACTCATTCACGCACACGTAAGCCCAAAAGCAGACTTAAATGTCCTTAAAGGGTCGGGTATCCTCAAACATTTTAAGAGACAATACTTCAAAAAATGTAGATGCACTCACGCACAAATACCAGCTGATTTGAGGGGAAGTGATTGATTCCATTTGTCCGGACTCTCTGAACACGGGGCCGGTTCGAAGGTCAGCCATGGCTCCGCTTACGGGTCTGCTTTTGCCGCCGCGGTTTCAAGATGACATAGCGTCTGTAGGTGGTATGATGTTCTGATATAAACGGGATGTAGAATGCGCGGAAGATGGGAGATGACCTGACAGAGACGGAAGTTTCAAGAATAAAGTCAAATTTTTATAATCTGTGAAAGCACTTAAAAATCTGTGGACGTTCACGTTGGTTCATATGAAAACAATACCTTGATGCCTGAAGGAATGGCTTATAAGCAATGATGTTCCACTCTTCTTTGTTGGAGGAATAACGTGGCTCAAGTGGTGTCTCTTCATCTGTGTCCAAGTCAACCAAGTAGTGGCACTGTCGTAAATCCACCTGCACATGGGGAAAAAGTTTGAACGCTTTTAAAACCACAGTTATTTCTGGTATTGGTCTGCAGAGCGGTCTCATTAAACCCTGGGCCATTTATTTCCAATGTGGCGTTTCCGCTGCTATAGGTTTTGCCGTGGTGCAGCACCCCAAACACAAACATTAATTTTGGACGTACCCATTGTAAGGTGCACATGGCACGGACCACCCTCTATATAACCCCACACCCCTTATTGAATAAGCAGGATGAAAACCAGCTGACCCGTTGTACACAAATGTTTTTAGATCCTCTGATGCAGAATTACACATTACACCATTCAAATTAAATTGTGACATGCCAAATACAAATATATCTTAAACACACCTAAATGAGTGACTTACATATCTAGATGGTTCTTCCAGGTTCTGGTCGTTCATGTTGGCTGGGATAATCTGTGTGGCCAGAGGACCAGATGAGTACGGCTGAGGAAGCTGACCTTTGAACTCAGACTGAATGAAGTGCAACTGCCAGCTGAAATTTAGCGAAAACCATCACATTAACCAAGGTAAAACCTTTAATATGTAATAAATGTAAAACAAAACATGGAAGCCTCTTTTGAATAATTACTTTAAATTGAAAATGCATAATCTAAGATAAAAGGCAAGAATTTACAGATTCCTAAAAATTCAGACATAATTCCCTTTAAAGGACTCTAACTAAAACTGTCAAAGTGACGTCCAGCTATAAATGCCAAAATGAATTTTCCACATTTCACTGAAAAGTTAGATCTCTGTAGCACTGTAGACACTAACTTGCGTGGTATGAGGAAGCTGCTGGGGAAGCGGTACCACTCTTTGCCCACACATATGCTAACAGGCCTGCCTTCAGGGACCGAATGAAGTGTTGGATCCTTAACAATGCGGTAGAACTCTGGGTAAAGGTCCAGAGGGGCGTGGTAACCTGTGGACAGAAAAATTGGAAAAAAAAATGTCACTGCACCCATCTGGATCTGTTATGGGTACTATAATGACACAGTTGTATATAAACCCACCTCTAAAGAGAGCAACAGAGCGAGACAGTGACAGCACTGTGAAGACCACGACTGCACTTAAAGCCAACCAGTTAGAGGAGACGGTGTAGTGCTCCAATCGATAGCGCTGAAACAGGAAGTGGTAGCATTTCTGCAAGGAAAAAAATGTACATGTAGAAAGTCAGGATTTTTTCAGGATTACTGGAAGTTTAAACAAGTAGGACTATTTAAGATCTCTGAAAGATTATTAAAACAATTTAATTCTTATATCACATCCAAATGCACTGGGGCCAATTGAAAACAGAATTAAATTGTGTGATAGGAGGTTTGCCAACTTCTACATGTTTTTGCTGAGTTTGATGCCTTTAAACACTGAGTTGCTAATGTGACGGTTTTGCAGCAGGTGTTATTATTTTCAGCAGCCATCAATTACTGAATCAAACAGATTTTAAGGCAAAATTGTATGATTAATCTTAAGGCCTAAAATTCATATTGGTGAATATCAGACTTAAGGGCCTGCAAAAACCCTATCTATTACACAAATCTAACCAAGCAACACAGAAGAACATTTAGCTTTTAAGTCAAAAATGCAAAATGCCTGAGACCTGTAAAGAGGAGAGGGCCACTGCCCCACCGAGGCAGATGAGGGGGTAGATAGGAAAGAGAAACCGTTCTTCTTTATGAGGTCGGGTGAAGAAAACCAACATCCACAGATACATCGGAGATAGAGTCAGCCAATATGGACGGCCCAGGTTCTGAACTGCAGGTGAAGACACATGAAGAAGGTCATGATACATGTGAGGAACTGCTTGGAAAATCACCATAATTGTGAACTTACTGATCAGACCAAATGAAATAAGAATGATTAGACAAGTGTAATGTTTTTGCTTAAACCCTTTGATATTAGATACAGCTCTGGGAAAAAAAAATAAGCCGCTACTGTTATACTTTTTATAGGTACGTGTTTGAGTAAAATGAACATTCATGTTAATTATAGACCAATTCTGACTAATAATATTTAACCAAAATTCTGAAGGAAACCATTGTCATTTAGAGCATTTACTACCAAAATTAGCAGAGTTAAGAAATCGGTATTTGGTGGAACAGCCTTAACATTTGCATGTCTGGGCATGAATTCCAACATGCTTTCACAATATTATACAAAAATTAAGCCTCTCAGATTTGCTCAATAGACTATAATCATCCAACTTCAGGTCTAGAAATTTTGTGATGGTTTGTTAATTTTTTCTAGAGTTGGATCTACAGTCATGAAAAAAAATTATTAGACCACCAAAAACCATCAAAAATAATGGTAAGGCAATCAAGTACCAACTCCTGTGCGTATCATGTGACTAAAACAGACAGAAGAAAACATGGAATGCCTAAAAGCACTGTTTTTGTCAGTACAATGCCATAGCTATTGATATAAGAACTGAAGTGATTTTGGTTATTATCAAGAAAACTATAGAAAATGGATAGATATGAGCTCTGAAATTAAATTCTTAAGAGCTATTTTTGTTGTTATCATTATATTTGTCTAAACGAATGTACCTTTAGTTGTACCAGGCATTAGAATGAACAAGAAATTGAAGAAAACAAGGGTGGTCTCATAATTTTTTTCCACAACTGTAAATATACACTGAAGGATATTTAAGTGCAAGATAGTGGACATAGCTGGGTCAGGTTATGCAATCTTTCAACAACAGCCATACAAAAGCTATGGAAATTCACCAGCACTGAGCTTGTTTCAGAGTGACTTGTTGCATTTGTGTTACTAAAATTTTATGAAGACAGCAAGGTGAAAACATTAACATAAAAGGGATACTATCAGCGGTGAAGGAAAAAGACGCTGCTTACCATTAAACCTGTGTAACAGTGTCTCCATGAGGGCAGTGAGGGGCAGAGCAAACAGTGCCAGTGCAAACACCAGGTTAAAGTTCAGGAATCCATTTAGAAAGTAGAAATGCCAGGGCTCTGTGCCTGAAAATTAAGGAATAAAAACACTTACTGAGTGTCATAATTCTGCTACTGACAAATCTTAATCATAGCAGCAGATAAAATGATTAATAAATGGGGAGTATCTTCGTGGATTACCATACAAATCAGGCCCATGTGGTGTGAAGACGTTGTACAGCAATATATTGAGAGGAGCAATGACCAGTTTGCCATAAAAGAAAGAGTCCACAGCCACCACAGGTACCTATAAAGAAAAGAAACAAAGGATAAAAAAAAAAAAAAAAAACATATATACATTTCAGGCAGTGGGTTTAAACTTAACAATATCTAGATTTAATGCTGTGACAATATACACACATTTTATCTCTCCATATACTGACAAATTGACATTATTAAAACTTACATGCAGCTCTGTCCAGTAAAATACAAATCTATAAATTTGGAGTTTACTCACCAGTAGTAGCAGTAACGCAACAGCGCACCAGGTGATAAAACTTTTCCACTGCCTCTTCAACACCAGCAGGTCGAAGGCGATGGGAACCCTGTAATATCAAAGAAAAGTAAATAAACCAGACGGGATGACACTATCTGGCAGGAGCCTTGCGAATAAAAATACCGCCTCTATTTATGTCCCTACCCAATCAGAGCGGAGAACGGCCACCCCACTATGGCACCGGCAGCCACGCCTGTAACGGCTAACGGAGTCGAGTCCTGAAACCATCCCGTCATAGCAACCAGAGTTGTATACATACAGAAGGTGGACGGCAGGAATGCTGTGAAAAGGAGGAGGGGGAGGAGGATGCATTACAAGAATCAGGAGCAAATGAATGTCTCACAAAAACATGCAATAATCTCAACCCGTCAACTTGGCTGTGTTCAAAGTGGCAGATTGTCTAATGCAGGCATGTTGTATTTAGTACATAAGATCAGACACACCTGGAAATCTGCAGTGACCCCCAGATAGATGGATGTACACTAGACCTGTCACAATTATTACATAATCACCTCATCACAATTATCTAAGCTGACATCTAAGCCTTCTATTGGCTGTAAAATCTTATTAATTAAAAATGTAAAGCTGACCGACCAGAACACTTCTTAGAGTGTCCGAATGAAACAAATGAGACCAGAATGACTCCTGGGAAATAATTACGTAGGTCAGTTTAAGTCAGTGGGAATTAGCATTTCATATCCAGTGGTATTACACTGTATCTACATTGACTTCATCTTGGAGCCTTGTGCTGTGACTGCAGCCAGCTACTCTGCCTGAGTATTGGTCAAAGGTCACATTAAATGCAGCTATAGAGCTCAGGAGATTTAGACAAAAATGAGTATATGGTCTGCAGGAGATAAAATCAACTGAAAAATAGTACCTAAAATTGCTATTGTACAATTTGCTATGATATATTTTCAAAATAATTATTTGGGGCTATGGCAATTGGCCCTACAGTGAATTTGCTTGATTAACTGAACTTTTCTCACTGAAAACTTGTGAAACTCTAATCCTCTAGAGACCGTTGTTGCTCAAAATTCTAAATATAACCCATTTGCTTCTTGTAATTTATTCATTTAGTTTTAGTTTATTTGTTTCAAACTTTCAAGTAAAAAAAAAACAATAACAGCAAAAAATCAATTACATATGCACCCATCAAAGGTAATTAATCACAGAAAAGTAACAAAATACAATAAATTTAACATAAATACAATTGTGAAAATGTTTCTCCAGTCATATGTGACATGTGGCTTTAGTAAGGAAAGAGTATTTCATGTTTTGTTTTCACTTCTTACAGCCAGTATATGTATATGCAATTACAAACGTAAATCATCCATAACATTACATTAACGTTGGGCCATATCGCCCATGCCTATTTATGGTAAAAATAGCATGTTCACAAAGTTTGAAACACTGTAATGAGCTAATAAGCAAGCTAACCCTCAGAAACAAACAACACTGATAATGGACATGAATAACCTTATTGATTTCACAGAAAATATTAGACAAAAACATAACACAGTTGTATGTAAGACCATGCAGTACAGGTATGCTGTCTGTATACTGCTACAGAAAGTAGCATGTAGTATGCAGTAAAAATATATCCAGTATGCAACTCTGAACATAGCCACTGTCTATGGAGGAATAACTGCAGCATCAATTGAGTGCTAACAATGGCAAAGTAAAACTCTTATAAGTGATTGGGAAAAAAATGGTGATATGTGGCAAAGAAACCTCAGAAAGAAGCATTTACAAATAATATAGACAATACACATACATTTATTTAAACAATCATAGTATGTTGATTAAAATTGTGAATGCTTGCATAATTAAAAGAATGAGATAATAATGAATAAATGTGACTAAATCTGACTAACCTGCAGATGAGCAGAACATGCCAGTGCTCAGGACAAGGAAAGCCAACATCAGACGGCCCACATGCAAACCAAACTTCTTACAAACTGCCCTGTGTACCAAACAAACAAACCAAAATTCTTTGCTTTCGTATTATACTCCATGTTCAAATATCAGGCCATATTTTGCAAACACAGGTTCTTTGGAAGTCCACTACTTGCATTAAAGAGGACGGCAAACTCACTTGTAGAAATAGAGTTCACAGACACAGCAGGAGAATGCTAAGACACATCGTACAAAGTAGAACACCAACACCTGAAACACAATCATAACACAAGACTAAAACCTTCTGCAAATGTTCACTACAACCCGATGTATATGTCTGAGTGAATCTACTGCATGTTGGATGGTATCATGCCGGGAGAATTTAACTCAAATCTTTATTAGTTATATTATTTGAGCTAAACACAACTATTTGGTATCATTAGGGATGCACCAATATATCAGCCGAATATCACCATTGGTCGATACTGGCCTTGTTGACTGTGATCGAATATGTGCAAGTGGATGTAACCGCTGTTTATCTCTTGTGTAATAGTAAAAGAAGTTTCATAAATGGGCTATAATAACGTTTCAATTATTTCTTTGGCAAGAGGGGGATAAAAAACAACAACAAAAAAAAATCCTCAGTCACCATCTGGCAAAGCAGCCCAATATTTTGCAAACAGTGCACCCCAAATAATGATCCTCTGGTATAAAAACATGGATGAAACTAAAATAAATTACATATTAAACAACAAAAATTCTAGATTGTTTTCCATTACTGCAGATGTGACTGGCACTCTTAATAACATCATCGAGGTCCTTATTTCAGTTTGTATGTTTGACAGTTTTTATTTCTGTGTTTGACATTAATAATTGGCTCTATTTCCTCTTCATTAGGTGTACTGCATGCATATAAATAAACTACTCTTAGTTGGGAAAAAGATCATTAAAATCATGGATTGTAATTATTTGTATAAAAATTAACTATTACTAGACCTACTGGTAACACAAAAAAGGCAAATAAGCAGCTACAGGTCAGTTAATATTCAAGTACATATCACAACCAGCAGTGAAATTACTTTGGAAGAGTTACCTTGTTTGTCTGTAGTACATGAGCATGCAAACAAGCAGGAAGAGCGTGTAACCACAAATAAGCGTAGGACCTGATGGCGTACAATGGAGAATATTCCCATGTTTGCATCCCCGTACCATAAAGCAGGTAGTGCATCTGCAGAAAAAGTCAAAACAACTGTTACAGACACGAACAGTTAAAGAACAAGCAGTAACATGCAGAAATGCACAATTCCTGAGACATAAGCCCTACAATGTGATTAACAGATCACTTCTGATAGTATCAGGTACTCACAGGCTCCCAGTAGTTGAAGGTCTCATCACAGTCTGAGATGTTGCTGAGCAAAGCTGCACAGAAACGTGCTGAGAGCAAGCATTTAAAGGCAGTAGAGCCTTCCGGAGCCCAAACCTGACCTCCACGACTTACTGACCTAAAAAACAAGGACACAAAACACATTCAGACATTAAACATCGGCGTACATAGAGAGTGTATGATATCTGCTGTAGACATATTATCAAGGAAAGGACTAACATTTGAGCCATTAAAGCAGGGGTGTCAAACTCATTTTTAGTTCAGGGGCCACATTCAGCTAAATTTGATCTGAAGTGGGCCGGACCAGTGAAATAATAACATAATAATATA
>JAPQRP010000008.1:8286507-8307701 GCA_037367295.1 Apogon hyalosoma
AACATTTAATATCAGGCAGAATCTTGTTAAAATTGCACTTACTTCTTTTAAAACATTTCAGGTTCTTCATATTTGTTAAGACTATTCAAATTTTTTGCGAAATTATACTTTGTTTTAGTGTTAATATGTGTAAACATTTACAAAGAGAAAAATTTGGAGTTGTATTTATAGATTATTATAATAGTATTTCACTGGCCTGACCCACTTCAGATTGAATTGGTCTGAATGTGGAACCTGAACTAAAATGATTGTTAATATCTTAATATAAATTTTTGCATGTGACAAATTTATCCCAAGGGCCGGACTGGACCCTTTTGGCGGGCCAGATTTGGCCCCCAGGCCGCATGTTTGACACCTGTGCATTAAAGGAACATGAAGTGGAAGAGTGTACCTGCATACCACGCCTCTCAAATGACACTTGTTTGTGTGTGTAAATATATATATATATATATATTTTTTTTTTTTTTTCTCATTGCACAGAAATGTATATACCTCATTCATACATAGGAGGCATATGAGACCATGTTGCAGTGCAGGTAAGTACCTCAGATAGCGTGACTAAACTTTTACATTCTGAGTTTTTACAGTAGATAATTTCCAGGTCACTTAATTTGCTAACTGAAGTGTAGAGGTAGATGAAGTACACGATAGATGGGTAGTTTCAACAATGCAATGCATCACATTTTACAGGTTGGTTATGTTGCTGTCCTATGTGAATTATACATCTTATCTTTTCATGAGTCTTGTTTTCAGCTTTATGATATGCAATTTCTAGCTAGTCCAAGAGGTTACTTCCAAACATGCAAAAATCTACATATCTAGACATAAAACACAAGTGGGGGCTGGAAAAACTGTAAGAGAAGAGAAACTAAAGCTGCAAAAAGTACACGATTCACCTCTGAGGCAGAAGTACAAAGTGGCACAAAATGAAAATACACAAGTACAGGTCTTGCACTGAATACCTGAGAATGTCCCATTAATATGCTTAAATTAATAGTATGTATTATAAGTGTCAGTTACAACAGTGTGCTTCCTCAGAGTGAGTACACAGTGTTTCATGAGTACAGTTGTGTGACCCCTCTGCTCCATATGCCTTATGTGTGCTGTGTTTCTCTGCACATCCATCATCAGATTAGTTAGATTAGTCGGCTCAGCTGCAGCTCAGCATTGATCCTCACCTTACGTTTTGTTATGACACGTCACCATACAAACTATTTAACAATGTCTTTCAACAAACGTACGAAACACAAAATAAAAACTCGTGATTTAATAATATAAACCCCTTGGCAGAATCTGAGAGTGAACTGGTTGAATCTTCACAGATAAGCTGTTGTATGATTTCATAAATTTGACAATAGATAACCAAGGGGAATGAATGAAGTCGACCCGGTAATTCCAACTGCGTATCGTTGCTCTAATTTAGTATAAACAGCCAGGATGAATTTAGCCACAGACAACACATATCGTTAATATTTCGCAGTGCTGTAAACACGTGGTTCTTTACATTACGTTGTTATCGTGCTGTCCTCCCAAAACTTGCCGAACGTATAAAAGTAGCTAGCTAGCTAGCATCACCCTGTCAGACCAGGAGGGACGAACGGACCCGGATCTCTCTTTTCCCGGCTTATACTCACTCTTGTCGGGTCTCTGTGATTTTACTGTCCTCGGCCCCTTTCTCCTCCTTCGGTGGCCGTGTTTCGGCGGGGAGGTTGACGTTGTTTGCATCTTGTCTGCTGCCTCGCCTGGTTCGCTGCCGAAGCCCCTTGGCCGCCATGTTTACCGACGCAGCTCCGGTTATTGACAGATACCCAGCCCGTGTGGACGGCGCGTGCCTCCGCTCCGTGCCGCGTGGAAATACCACTGGCTCCGCCACTGAAAGGATGTCTGCTTTGACTTTTACTTATTTTTAGTAAAAGTTAATTCATGACTATATTTTCGTTCCTTTTTTGTTTCTTATACCTTTATAACTCTTCTTGCGGAGTATTCAATCAATAGTAATCAATATACTAATAATAGCAACTTATTTGTCTTTTTCTTAATGAATATGTGACATGTTGCTTTTTAGAATGTGCTGTGTTATATATTATCTCTCTTGTATCATGTAAAGTCTAGGGGTTTTAATGTGTCTTCACCACAGATACAAATTAGCTTATAGTTGACTGGCTCAACAGATGAGTTGTTCATGGTCCCTGTTAAAAAAAATAATCAACTAAACGTAACTAAACAAGAAAGAAAATACAAATGTGTACAAAATACAAAACCATTAAAAAAAACTAACTGATAAAGAGTTTATATAATTTTGAAAGAGAAATATAATTAATGTACGTGCTTTTAGAGTATTTATGAGTCTCAACGTGAAATTTGGTGGGAATGATAAACAGGAACAAATACTATAACAAAGTAAAAGTCAAGCAAAGAAAAGAAAAATTGCCTAATTTTGCTCTTGGATAGAAAAGGAGATGGAGTAAGGTTAACTAGGAGCTGGGCCAACAATAAGAATAATTTTAATTCATAATGTGTACATTACTGACTATATACAAAACAACATTAAATAAATATGCAGTTTTTAAAAGAAGAATAAAATACATCAATAAATAAATAAAGCTCTAAACACCAGAAACATAAAAACTCTTCATCCAGCTCCACCCAGGAAATGCAAACTGTATGAAAGCATTTATTACAGTTGACACATTGGATTCACGACATCAACTCCTCAGAAGTCTCTGGCTCATGTTGCATGCTGTGTCTTCCTCTCCCTCTTCTGCAGCCACCACATATTTCGATTTGTATTTACACACACAGAAAAACTTTAAATAAGGCACAGCACATGCCTTTCTTCAGACCATTGAGTCAAACTTCTCACGTGTTTAGATAAATATATTAGCCTAATCTTAAACCAAATATGTATTACTATTTGTATATCCTGTTCTAAAGACACCTTGGATCCCCTCAAGAAAAAACAAAACTCTCTCACAAACACACAAAGACCTACCTAGTTATCCTTTCCTCTCCCCTTCTTTTTTTCTTCTTCTCTTTCTATCATTTATCCTGTTCTGTTCCTTCTCTCGTCTGCTATTTCTGTATTTACTGAATCAGGAAAATAAAATACTAAAAATAAAAATAAAACTTTTAAGTTGGTCACCTAATACATCCAATATATAAAGTGTACCTCTGTGCACATTATTGATCATAACTTTCTACTGGTTGTAAAATCGCATTCACAACACACTCACAATGACTGGTGTATTATATTCTATATTTTAATTTATTAGACGAGTGAAAAAACAACACAGATTTATGGAGCAAAAAAATGTAAGCGTTCCCACTACTTCCGCTGACAAAAATTCACTCTTGGCAACTTTTGACCTACTTTACACCACTGGACCCCAGTGTCTGACGTTGGGCTCGGTTCTGCTACTTTTGTTTTAGTACACAGCATATAAACTGTATATTCATTTCCATGGCCTTGGATGTATCTACAGTCGCCTTTAAAACACACGAAGAAGAGCAATATGCGGAAATGACGTATATACCGGAAGTTGAAGTTACACAGCGCGCCAAATTCACTACACTAAAACACATGTGAGTGTATGTAAAACTTGAGTGGATAAAGATACGAACGCTGCAGGCTGAGGGAGGCTGTGCAGGTAAAACTGATCATGATAAAGTTATGTCATGTTTTTCGATGTTTTCTTTTTTTTACTACCACAAATACAACAGGACCTCTGTCACAGACACTATTAAAGTCATATGTGACAGCGTATGATTTGCAACGATATGAGAGGCTATAAATCTGTATTTATTTGTGTTTAGCATGGCGGTACCTTTCGTGCAGGACTGGGACCTGGTTCAGACGCTCGGAGAAGGAGCTTATGGAGAGTATGTATCTGCTTTTACTTTTACGACTTTATATGCAACGATTCACGCCAAATCACCTTCCTTGCGAACAGTTTCAAGTAAGAGTAAAGATATTGCAATTTTCATTATTTTTGTTTCATTTAGTCTGTCTGTCACTCTCATTTAAGTTAGTTTGCCTGTTGTGTTTTACATCTGTTTTGTGTAATTGACTAGTTTTGCCTTAGTTTTTAGTTGTACTATCAGTTGACATTGTATTTCAGGACATTTAGGATTTACACATGACTGGATGCTCTGGAAAATAACACTGGCTATCTTTAACCAGTTTCTGACAAGAAGATTTCTAATCTAATACAATTAAATTAAGATGTTTTACAGGATTTATCAACATTTTTAAGTCTTCAGTGTTAAAAGACTTAACAAAACAAGATTTGACAGATTTGATTACTGCATTTCTGTCATGACACTCCCCCTTTTTTGTTTTGTGTTGATAAAGTGAAACAAGGCCAGCAGCCAGATTAAAATATGTAACCATCTAACAGCTACAACTGGCCATTGTCACACATTGATTTACTTTGTGATCATCTGGTTTAATCTGATCTGTTCTGTTCCTCTCTGTTTGTATTTTAGAGTGAGGTTACTGGTGAACAGACAGACTGAGGAGGCGGTCGCAGTGAAGGTGATTGATACCTCTCAGGCAAAAGAATGCGCTGAAAATGTCAAGAAGGAGATCTGCGTCCATAAGGTAAGTATCCTCTTGTGCAAGAAGGAGATGGAATCATTTATTTTGTATGTTATTGTAGAGTGTATGGTAATGACAAATCAAACCTAATTTTTAAAAAATAGTTTTCACTGTTAATCAACAAACAGTTCTATGACAACATTTAAACTATGTCATTTACACTCTAAATATACGTAATATACTTCAGTTATTTTTTATTAAATAGAAAAAGTAATTCTCTAAGGTCTTTTTCCTTATTTGTGTTTGCAAATCTTGGTGAACTTACTGTGTGACATTTTCTTCTCCTCATTAGAGCCTCAGCCATCAAAACATTGTTCGTTTTTTTGGCCATCGAAAGGAAGGTTCAACTATGTATCTCTTCTTGGAGTACTGCTCTGGAGGGGAGCTGTTTGACCGAATCGGTAAGACGTGACATGCAATTTGTTATTTATTATGTTTAAGATTAATTTTTTGTGTTCATTCACAATGATGTGAATTTAACAATGAACTAAATAACAAACTAGATAATGAGGACTGCAGATAGTCACCCCTTTAGGTCACGCATCAGTTCCACTATGTTGTTAATACACTCAAAGACAGCTACATAATTAATCAATTCCTGGAGCCTTAAAACTTCCTTTTGGATTCATGTATTGATCACCAGATTACTTGGAGTGGAGTGAATGCCTTCAGTTGTATTATCAAGCTGAGTATAAACAGGTCTAAAATTTAAAAAGGAATAAGAACAAGCAAGGAGTGTAATTTCCAAATTTGAAATTACTGTGTTCCAAGAGGAGGTCTGGGGAACAGCCATCAAATACCGATTTTAAAAATGAAGTGAAAATAAATAAAAACTAAGAGATCAGAAATTGATTATAGGGAAATATAATGATATACAGCATGTGTTACTTTTTTGCTGAACAATAACTACCTTGATTTCCAAGACAATCACAAAATACCAAAAAAAAAAAAGTAGAATCCAGATTTTGATCCTGATATAATGGGACCTTGTGAAAAATGTTTATGTTAAAATGTGCTGTAGTTTTAACTTACAGGTGTAAACAGACAGAGTAAACAGATGGATGTGCAGTATCTTCACAAAAGTGAGGCTAACAATGATGACAGTCATTATTTGCTTGACTAAATTGACTGAGGAGACATTAGATATAAACTAGACGATCAGAGATTGAAATCATATCCATCACTACTACTTAACTCTTATGGGGACATTGAGCACGCACCTGAGGAAAATGAGATGGTGAATCATTTAAATAAAACTGTAGAATCCAGATCTGTTTCATGACCTGGACCCTCTTTGAGTACAATGATTTTCCTCTGTTTCAGAGCCTGATGTGGGGATGCCACAAAAAGATGCTCACAAGTTTTTCCAGCAGCTAATCGCAGCTGTGGTGAGTGAAACAAATTGTTGTGTTGATGTGAATTGTCACTCTGTCTTCTTGTTAATTTTTCAGTTGTACCTCTTGCAGGAGTACCTTCATAGTGTTGGCATCACTCATAGGGACATAAAACCAGAGAATATTTTGCTGGATGATAAAGGTGAGCAAAGGCTGCATGCATTTAAATATTTGAGAAGTAAGCTTAATTTGCATATTAGAAATAAATAATCCAACTGATCTTCACCTCAGATAATCTGAAGCTGACAGATTTTGGCCTAGCCACAATGTTTCGCCACAAAGGACGAGAGCGTCTTCTGACCCGACTCTGTGGGACCCTTCCGTATGTGGCTCCAGAGCTTCTGAGCCAAACGGAGTTCAGTGCTCAGCCTGCAGACATTTGGGCTTGTGGAATCGTCCTCACTGCCATGCTGGCTGGAGGTACTATTAGTCTGTGTTAATACACAGCTGAGTTAACCATTTACTATGTTTACATGTACAGTATTTTCCCACCATCACTCCTAATATGAGCAGAATTTGAATTTACTGGCTTATTGTCAATGTAGTATTTTCACATTAAGAGGTGGGACATGCTGATGTTATTCCTGTTTTAGGAGCTTTCTTTGATTATGTTGAACTTGTCTGTTTACAGTGAACTCAGTGTGTTGTACACGAAACAAAACTACATCGAAAAAATCAGGACAGACTCAAATATCAACTGGTCTTTGCACATATACCACAACTGAGACTTCAAGAAAGTGTTTGAAGGAATTGAATATGAATATGAAGAGAGCAAAAACAGTTATGTCTTGATTATAAAATAATATAAGTGACAGGACAGATTGAAAAACAAGTCTGAAATATCTCATTGATGTTCACTGCTAGTGTCTGTTTACCCCCCCCCCACCACCACCACTTTATTTGCATATGTCACTTAAACTCACTAACTCATCCTTCACTTTACGGTTGCACCTTTTATTGTTTTTGGTGTCTCCTCAACCCCCTGCTCTTTATTGTTATATTCTGTTTACAGTTATATTCTATTCTATTTTTTTCTATTTTTAATATTTTTCGTACTATATTCATTGTTGTACTGTGGGATTGTAGAGTTTTGAGATTTCAGTTTCTCGGTATGCGATATACATACAGAAAAACTGACAATGAAGCTGACTTTGACTTTGAAATTGCAAGTTGGCAAACCCTTTTTGTCACTTCTTTTTCAGAGTTGCCGTGGGATCAACCCAGTGAAAGTTGTCAAGAGTATTCGGATTGGCTGCAAAAGAAAACCTACCTACCTCCTTGGAAGAAAATACAGCCTATGCTTCTTGGTAAGGTTAATTAACACACATTTAAATACATTCTTTTGTCTTTGAGTTTTATTTCCTGGTGTAACTCTTGTGTCTCTTTAGGTTTGCTGTCCAAATTACTTCTGCCCAATCCAGACAGACGTATTACCATCTCAGACCTAAAAAATGACCGCTGGTTTGCTCAAGGCAAGTCCCCAAATAATTACACTGGAGTCACTTCAGCATTTAGGTTATTCATCACATTGACATATATCTCTGTTTTTTGCAGGTGTAAAGCAACCACCAGTCTCAACTGGTAACAAACATCTTCGCTCTGAAGTCGGAGTCCTGTCCCGAGCTAACAGGTCAGAGCTTTGTCGTCATATTTTCATTTACATATATTTGTCTTTGTGCTTTTGATAGAAACAAAAAGAACACAGTCTCCTTTCTGCAGTGATGACAGGATGCAGTTTTCTAGCTCTCAGCCAGATCTCGCCCCAGGAAGCTGTGAAACGGTGTCATTCCTCGGCCACACTGATGGTCAGGTGAGCTTCTCTCAGCCGACCAAACCGGAGCACATGCTGTTGGGAAGTCAGCTAATGGGGACGCCCGGAGCCAGCCAGGTAAGTCTAGTACTCTGTTGAATCAGATTTTATTTCATTTTAGTGGATTTTATTTTGAAAGGGTCTGTGTTTTTTCAAATAGCACAATTTTTTACATTTATGTAAATCTCCTGTGAGGGTTTTGTTTTGTCTTCTAAATTGCTTTAAAATGCAGGTTTAACTGGACACAAACTTAATGACTGTCAGGCAGTTTCATTTCTGAATGTGATATGAACATGATGACTGAACAAAATGTAATGTGTGTGGTATGTAAATAGATTTGTTTTAAGACTGGTAATCCATTTATTGTGGAAGAGGTCTTTTTTGCCAAACATTTTAAATATTTGCTTCTGATGTCACCAATCAATGAAAGTGACATCTAACTCTAGGATCTCATCTAAAATCTTTACTTTATTTCTAGTTTGAATTATACTGCATTTAAACTCCCAGGCAGTATTCATAATGGTTTGAATACAAGAACTCAGAATAGTTAGGATATGGTGAGATTCAGTCCTCCGCTGGTAGAATGTTTGATCATTGCTGATTGGTGTTGTCGATTGTGCTCCTGTCTGTCAAAGACTATAATCTGCTCCAGTTGGTGAAAACAGTCTGTGCAGTTTCAATGTCAATAAGAATGCGCCTAATGTTCAACTATACCAGAAATTTAATATAATTTAAACCTCAAAATGTAGTGTTGATGTATTAATCCTTATTTTTTTCTCTCTTTTTATATACTTTTTTAAAGAATCCTTGGCAGAGATTAGTGCGGAGAATGACTCGTTTCTTCACCAATGTGAACGCTGATGCCTCCTTCTCTGCTCTGCAAGATGCCTGTGATGGTCTGGGACTTGGTTTCAAATGCAGCTGCACCAAACAGGTACATTTACACTGCAACAAACCAGACCCACACATTCACACTTCACATTGTTGAACACCTAACAGGTGATTTTGCTATAGCCAACATACATGCATATACTCTTATTCCCTACATAATTAACCCCTGGTTAATTTTAAATGCATCTAATTCTTCCAGAGTACATTAATGTTTATAAAACCTCTGTTTTCTAGGTGACGCTGAGCACACTGGACAAACGCAACAACAAACTCATCTTCAAAGTCCATTTGCTAGAGATGGATCAGAAAGTGTTGCTGGACTTCAGACTGTCCAAGGTGAGTTTTTTGGGAGCTGTAAAGGTAAAGTCACTTTTTTGATGCTAATGACTGTAAAGTGTCATCTTCTACAACATTGATTCACCAGTAAAACCCATGGAGTTGGATCAACGACAGTGGATGGAAACACCTTTTATTACACTTTACACTTTTTATTACAGTGTAAAGTGTCACACTGTGAAGTGTGTTACTTGTGATAAACCAGCAAGTGAAAAGGTTATTAGTTAAAAGTAATAACCTTTGGGAAATATGTAATAACCATTTTTATTTTCAAATATACTGATTATTACATTTTTTTAGTCAATAAAAAAGTGATAGAAAATCTAATAAAGGGTTTCTGCAGGTCATTAAAAAACATTAAAAGTCATTAAATAGATTTTGTGAAAATTAAGGCCTTCAATGGCATTAAAAAGCAGTAAATTCAATGTCTAGAGGCATTAAAAAATGAAATGCCCTTGATCGAAAAAAAGCATTGTTATTCACGATTTATTTTGATTATATAAACATTTAATCATTTTGATGGGAAGTATAGTGTGATGATTGACAGTCACAACACCAGATGCTTGGATTGCAACATGCTGTGAGTGTGCTCATGCTGTAGCGAAAGAGCAGAGGGAATATTGGCAAATGTCAGAAAAATGGGAAAATGCAAGTTTCAGTAGAAGTGGTTGGAGGAGGAACCATTCAGAACCTGGTTAAAGCCTGTCAACGGTAAACCGACACAAAACTATATATAAAACTGTATCTGCAGTTGGACATGGGCATTAAATTTGTTTAAAGTGGCATCGAAAAGGGCATTAAAAGTATTAGATTTGCTGATACCTGCAGAAACCCTGTAATGACTTGCTCCAACCCATGCTTTTGTGTTTGAGTTACTATCCGATATCCTGAAGAAATACATGAAATCTTCCCTTTGAGAAGCTGCAACCTCCTGAAATGTGTCCTTATACCTTGACGTTCCAAACATGAAATAGTCACTGATTTATTCTTTCTGTTGACTAAATTAATTACCTCTGTTATTTTCAGGGTGACGGTCTGGAGTTTAAGCGTCTTTTTGTGAAGATAAAACAGAAACTTGGTGATATTATCAGCACCCAGAAGATTTTACACCCCCTTACGTGACTGGCTTTTTCCTCACAGCTTCTGGTGTTTACAGTTCAACACACTGTATTGGACTTTGAAGAAAAAAACCTGTATATATTTAGCTGTTCTGCTGTTTTTAAAGCTGTCTGTTTTGTTTGCTCTTTGTTTTCTTGTGTTTGTATCATTCTGAGAACCAGTTAAATTTTAGGAAGTGGCCATTTCAAAGGTGGCGCTCATAGAAGCACTTGACAACTATGTTTAGTTGGACTGTGAGCTTCATTAATATGTTCACATAGGGACAGATGTGTTGTTTTAATCCCTTGAGAAGACTGATGTGTTCTGATGATGTTATGTCTGATATGTTATGACATGATAATCCAAAGTCTCAAATAAATTATTTAAAAAAAATCTTTTGATGAAATGATGACCAACTAATAAGGATAATTTCAGCTTAATAGCAGGTGAGACTGGACTTTGCATGTAATGTTGTAATAACTCATTCATTTTCTCAACTACTTAAATCTTTGGGAGGGTTACGGAGATGTTGGAGCTTATTCCAGCTACCAACGGCTGAAGGTGGGGTACATCATTGCTACATCATCACAGCACTGACGTATAGAGAAACAACTATTCATATTCTTACATTCATACCTACGGATGATTTGATTGAAGTGCATGTCTTTGGATGGGGGGAGGAAACTGCAGTACCCAGAGAGAACCCCCATAGACATGGGGAGAACACGCAAACACCACTTTTGTTGTGACTTCAGTGAAAGGTGCAAAAGCAGCATATGTGAAGATGACATTAATATGAAGACATAAGATGGAATTTTAGAATGGCAGTCAACCTTTCCCATGACAGATCAGGGGTGTCTAAGTCATTTTAGTTCATGGGCCCATACAACCCAATATGATGTCAAGTGGGCCAGGCAAGTATTATAATAATAATAATGAAAAAAGTAAAATCTCATTATGAAAATGTTTACATCTATGAAGTTTCCTCAAACATGTATAACATGAACAACCTGAAATATCTTAAGAAAAATAAAACAATTTTAACAATATTAAGCCTGAGTTTATCATTTACACATGCACATTATCATGTACAGATCACAGTTGATCTGCAATTACACAAAACATTTAGTAGCAGACAGAATACTGGTAAAATTGAACTTCTCTTGAGGCATTTCAGGTTGTTTATATTCGTTCACATTTTTTGTGAAAGGATAGTTAAATGTAAACATTTTCATGTAATTTTACTTTTTTACACTAAAACAGAAAAATTTGGGGTTGTCATTATTATTATTATTATGATAATATGTAACTGGTCTGACCCAACTGAAATCGGACTGGTGGAACCTGAAATTAAAATTATTTTCACATCTGTTATTGTTAATATCTTCAGTGTAATTTTTGCATCTCAAATTCATCCCACGGGATGGATCGGACCCTTTGGTGGGCCGGTTTTGGTCCACAGGCCGTATATTTGACATCTGTGACTTAGATGGTTATGTCAGCAGGACACTAGACCTCTGAATGAGTTAAAACATTGTGGCTTCATAATCAGCATGTGTATTCTGGTCTGTCCTGCCTCCAGTCAATATCTACTCCTGAAAATATATGTATGTCATGTAAAGGAGAATCAGACGCTGACCACCACAGACTGTTGAGCAGGTGAAATCTTGTAAACCACAAGTTTCTGAGTATATGAGGCATAAACGGTTAAACTAAGGTTGTTATTACCTCAATCTACATCCTCCGTGGCTATAATGACCTGTGTAGTAGGTTTATGCTCTTATATACTCTGAATATCCTCCAAACCCTTTTAGATCATTGCCACTTCCCACACCAGGGTGTTTTTGGCTGGAAATACTGCTAACAAGCAACAAAACACAACTAATGACTAAATGGCAATTCAAAGCATTTAGCAAATGTTGAGGAATTGGCAGAAATGGTGGCTTTAATTTGCCAGATGGACAGAAAAACTACTGCTTGCTCATGTAACTGCTGCACAGGTTAATAAGCAACTGCTGCTAACCAGTGTTCCATAACATTGTTTTACAATTTCCACTTCCTCCAAGTGGACAAAACTAAAAAAAAAAAAACATTTTTTTTTCACATGTAAAAACTCTGCTGATCTAACTATGAATACAAATCCGTCCTTTAGCTGAATATTTCAAATGTATGACAAACTAGTTAAAGGAGATCCTGTAATTATTGTAAATGGTTTGATAGTTAAATGACGACATGCTGGTAACAGTTGGAACAGATGTGGAAAGTGTCTACAAAACATGAAATCACAATGGAAACAGTCAGTGTTGTCTAACTATGAGCCTGTAGCTTTGACTGTGATGGTGACGCTGACAGGTTCGTTATCGTCTCCAGGGGGAGGGGCTTGGCCAGTGGAAGTGGCACTTTGGGGTGTGACAGTGAGGGGTGAAGCGGCTCTGGGTAAAGCCATCGATGGACCTGGAAGAGACAACCATCAGTGTTCACAATCAAGTGAAAACAATTAAGATGAGGTGATCAATGGAGTCGACAGTTTCTCATCAGCTTCAGGTCATTTAAAACACTGTATGAGCTTAAACACTTTTCACATTTTAAGTTTCATATTAACTTTATGTGACAAAGGGCTGATTCATACAATAATACTCATTCAACAATTTGTTCTTTTTCTTTTTTAGTACCAAACACATGCAGGTACGTAAAACCCCTGTACAATTCAGGACTCATCCAAAACCCCGTAACATCAATATGCAACTGTTTTCACTGTTCCCTGTAGCTCTGTATCTAGACATCACTGCAAATTACAATTGTAGAGGCATAAATAAAAGCTGGAATGAATAAATGGGTCCTCGAGAAAGATATTAACACAAAACAACAGCAGCTTTGAATATTGGTGTCACTATAAAACACTATACATATGTATGATCAGTATGCATGCACTGTTGAATGATTTAACATCGCACGTGACTGTCAGAGTGTACCGTGACTTTTTTTAACCTCCAATGTTCCAAAAACAAAACAATATATAACATAAATAATAATATATTTTATTAATTCAAATGTCAACCTTTTCTTTTACCAAAATGGGTTCAGTATAAGTGTCAAATATTGTTGTCTGAATATGTCTGTGTTTTAAATGTGCATCTGTGTTGGTTCACCTTACCTGAACTGGATAATCCACCAATATCCTCTATTCCTCCCTCTGACCCTCCAACCACCTCATCCTCTGGAAAGTTAATGTTTTCTCTTGACTGGCCGTGCTGCCTGAATATAGTGAGAAAGAAAACAAAGTTTGATTCAGTATCTGCACGAACAGCTTAGAAAAACAGATGTACAGATACTTACATGCCAAACAGCATGTCATGCAGTCCTGTTGGAACAAAAGGAAACATGAATGCCACATTACAGGACAGGACAACCGGTTCATAAATGAGGATGAAGGTGTGGGACTCACGGGGGTTATTGTTTCGGTTGCGGATTATGAAGATGAGCAGCAGCACTGTGAGAATCGCTGCAAACAGCATCCCGCCTATAGCTGCACCGATGATAGCAGGCAATGCATTGTATCGTGGTTCCGCTGCAACACATAACAGTTACATATTGCAATACAGTACATCTCTCATAAAACACAGACTTCTACTGATGTTGATAAACAGATTTTTTTTTTTTGAACATTTTATCCTCTGCAGTGGTTCTTATCCCATGTAATGACTGTTTCTGTGAAAGTAAATTCAGAAGACCATGTGCTTTATATGAAAAATGTTAAGAGTTCATCAAAAATCCTGTTCATGGATTGAACTCATATGAAACAAAACAAGCTCCTTTTCAAATCAATGCACTTCAGTTTTAAGTTTAACTTCATATCAGCGGATCTTATTTAATTTCTTAACAGTACTTTATTATAGTTTGCCAACTTACACGTTTGCTTTCACTATTGTCCTCTGATCATCACTCCTGTGTTTTGCTGTTAACGTTTAGATCTGATGCGTATAATCTGAATAAAGATAAAAGATTATGGTTCCTGTTACTGTTAAATTTGAAAAATTCAACACAAAACATATAACTACTGCTGCTAAACTACAAGATTTATGTTATTAATGTGCAAACTATGTTGACAATAAATTAATTGCTTAGTTACTAAAAAGTCTAAGACTATTTAAAAATGTCTATATACCTTCCCACAATTCAGGATTATTATTTATTTAATTAGCACAACTTAATCATGTAAGCATGAAGGAGTCATCTTTACAGTTTTAACAGTATCAGCTGTCATGTAGTTTCTCTTTAAAGTGCACTATGCTTATTGCATATGTACACATCACATGAAAAACTGGTAGTACATGGGTTGAGAACCACTGGCCTATCCTACTCTGACCTGCAAACTTCCTACACTTCGAACAGTCATAAGCTGATCTAAATATGCTGATCAAAATTAACAACATCAAGAATAATCACACAGGTGCAGAGAGAGGAAAGATGAGGAACAGGGAAGGAGGTACAGAGGAAGAAGAGCAGGTGATGTGTAAGTATTAAGCAGTGATGTGCATGTCATTGTATAGATGTGTGTTTTGCTTGTGTTTGATTCTTTCACCTATGTGAGTAACACAAAAAGAAAAAACTGTTAGACTGTCATCACAGTATTCATCAGTGTAACGGTAACCACAGCATGGCACTATCATCAACAGTATTTTTAACAATTACCTAACCAGCCTGTCACTTTTCAGAATAGAACATGATTCTTCTTTGTCCTGCCTTTTCTTTATCATCTGTTAACACAAGCCTCACTCATGTCCTGCTTTGTCAGAAGCTGTACCTGGAGTCTTTGGTGCAGAGGGGTGTCCGAGGGTGCGGTGATTGAAGGGTATGATGCGGAACTGGTAGGTGACAGTAGGTGTCAGGCTTCCTACTATATGACTTCGACTCTCTGGGTCCTGGATGATGTTACTGTACCAGACTATCTGACTGATCTTCTCCTCGTTTTTGATCTTTGGATTACTGCTGTTGCTTTTCCTCCTCGGTCGCTCTGATACCCATCTGTGTTCCAAGATGAAGCCTGTCCACTTTCCTTGGTTCTCTTCTTCCTCGAGTACCTGCCACTCCAGCTCCACCTGGTTACGATGACGGCTGTTGTACATCACTCTAACCAGGGTTGCGTTGGGTGGCATGGGGTGTCCTGGCAAATAAACAATACAATAAACCATAAAACCTCCTATCTGTTTACACCTACACTAAAATAATGAAAATGACACATTAGTGCTGGGTGCTACTCTCTGTAACATACAGTACAGAAATAAAAATCACATAAATTTGTAATATTGTTCTCCAGTAGAGTTACTATAGAGCTCTTTTTACTGCTCCCTACCAGCAAACACAACAATCAAAACAATGAATTGCTAAAGTTATTCCCACACCTGTTTATTTTTAAGTTGTCATACCTGTTACACTGGCCAAAAAGGATTTTCCTACGTCAAGTACATTGATTCCAAATCAGAATTTTGACTCATGCACACATTAATATACATAATATACTTTAGCAGTATATCATGTCAGTGTATTATTTTCTACAACTTCATCAGAATTCAGATGGTTTTTCAATACCTGAGAGAAATTTTTTTTTATCCAATCTGACATAAAGCTGAAAATTGGAATTTTCATTGGACCACAGATTGGAGAACTGATGATCCCATATTCTCTTCTAAGATCAGCTCTCTAGAATGAACAATTTAGGATTAATTTGTGCAAGTGGTGCAGAATTTTCTGGGTGAGACATGTTAAAAATAAATTAATGTTTGGGTTACACAATGTCTCAGTCCATTTTCTCTACTCAGACCTTGATTTTTTTCTCATTAATTTTGTGTGAGGCAAGCAATGACAGTTGGACAATTTTGTTGTGATATTTCTGAAATAGAAACTAGATACCAAGGAGCTTCAACCCAAAAATGATGGTGATTACTGACACAACCAACAAGTTCAAGAGCAAGTGTCTGAAACATTTTGGAACAATTCTGAGCCAAGTTGATGTCCTCTATTTAGGTTTATTGTTAATTGGTGTTGATGTTCATATCTATCAGTAAATTTGACCTATTTAGCACATATTATCTTCAGATTGTCAATATACAACAAGAGGAGTCAGCACAATATTGCAAATTCATCTTTTTTTTATATGTTCACGACGGAAAATTCTGACATGCCTGAAAAGTTTTGATTTAGGATGAATTGCTTCACATATTGAGACCAAACAAACCCTATATTAATCAGTCAGTGATAAGTCTTTATTATATACATGGTGAAATTACCATGTTTTTATATTCTATCTACTTCTCATGGTAGAACCAACCACAAATGTAACTAGAAGCCCAGTCATGCTAAAAAAAAAAAAAGCAAAAAAGAAGATATATACTAACAACTGTCAGAATGCAACAAAAAGAGTCAAATTTTTCCATGTGCTGTTCAGCCCTTTAACACGTATGAGAAAATCTAATAAAAAATACTACTTACTTTTTACCACTAATGTGACATTGATTTCTGTTCCTCCAACTGCGTTGGAAGTAGTGCACCTGTACTCGCCGCTGTCTTGTCTCTCATCTGTGTCTCTCACAGTCAGGTTGGCCCATGCAGACGTTCGCAGCAGGACATACTTCGACGTGTCCTGAATGCCTTTGCCTTGATTGTTAAACCAGGTTATTTCATTGGTGGGGAGGTAGTTGGATCTCAGGTTGCAGGTTAGCTGGACGTCACTGCCCTCGAACACAGACACAACCCTCCTCTGCGTCAGCAACACAGGAGCCTCTATAGACGATGCATGAATGATGTTCAAATGTTCATGAATTAAATGAGTCAATAGAGGCTACACATGTAAATATAAGGCAAAATGTACAATTTAGATAGATGTCTAGTATGTGACTACTCTCAGATACACATCACTGTGCATTACACCATGTTTTGATCATTGGTGATATTTACACAAATCAGAACAAGTGGTGCCAGGCACAACAAACCCCGCCCCTAGCAAACATTTTACCTGATTTGCCCTATTTCTTATCATTGCAAAAACATATTTTTGGTGACCTTGACCTTGACCTTTGACCTACATTCACCAAAATTTACTGGGATCTATTCTGGACCACCTCACACCTTTCCTGAAAATTTAAAGGAAATTGGTCCAGTAGTTTTTGTATAAAGTTTCTGACAAACAGACAAAAAACCGAACCAAAAACAATACCCTCACCTCCCCTTCGGGGAGCAGAGTAATTATCAAAAATATCAACGGATCACAGGAGCAGATACAGGTAAGGGAACTCTAATTTCACCAATGCATAGGACTCAATTCCCTAAAAGCTGGTTGAGACTACACTGGATCTGATCATAATGGTCAAACTGCTCAAATCTGCTGAGGCCTGTTGTTGTGTTTGTTAGCTTCCATCAGACCTTTGTGGAGGACCTAACTTCACCACATCATTAGTGCCCAGTTCCAGGTGGCCTGGAAAAGCTCATCTGGGCAAACAGTCCATGTCCATGGTACTGAAAAGAGGAAAATCTGTGGACAATTTTAGCTTCTTTTTGGATGGCACTGTAATCCCATCCATCACTGAGAAGTCAGAGAGTGCATTACATATTTGCTTGCCTTTTCAGGGATGTTGCCTAGCTACCATAAAGGAGCATGGAGCTACCCTGAGTCCTATGGCTTTTGCTGCGTTATCCTGTCAACATGTGATGGAGAGGAAGATCAGCAAAGTCCTCCAGAGAGCATTCATTATGGTGCAAACAGGCAAGAAGGGCAGAGCCTTGAAATAGCAAAGTGTGGGCCAAGACACAGGGTTTTCATCAGTGCACTGACAACTGGACAGATGGGGCCGAGAGCTTTCACATCCAACTATGATAAAGCCCAAAGCAGGAACCGACACAATGGACATCCATGGACAAAATGGGAGGGTGCACTGGAGGAGATCTCCTGGTTTGAGATTTCATACTCAGAACCTCAGTGGAGCAAAGTCATGGTTTAGCTCTGTACAACCTGTGCAGGTAATCTCTACATCTGGAGTACAAGGGGATCTCCATCATGAACCACTGCTGGGGGAGGGTCACTACCCCTGAGGACATGACCCGGTCCTAAGGACAGTAGCAGAGGTCATCTCTGAAAATGCCTTTGTTGTGGCTGGTGCCCAAGGTGCTGCCCAGATCAGTGCCTCCTCATCTCGTCCTTGGACTGGACCAGAGATTTAGATTGATTTAAGAAGGCAACTCAGTCTTCAGATCACATCATGATAACTTCATGAAGACCTGACAGGATGCTCTTATTAGCCTCCTCATAGTGTTACTATTGACTACTACTACTGACCGTTCCCTCGGTGAGCCACATGGAAGAGGCAAACAAGTGGAAGTGGTTAAAGCACTGGGAACCGACGGAACAGTATTGGGGAAGGGGCTAGTGGCCTATTGAAGTGGGTTATAGAGGCTGAGGCAGTGCTGGCTGTGTAGGACCTGCACATTACTTTGGAACACAAGCCATCAAAATTTATAAAGAAGCAGTGTAGTTGGAGTTGTAACTAGTTCTTCCTCCTCTGAAAATGTATTAGATCATGTAACAATTTTAGATTTACTCTTCCCTTTATTTACTGTATTAATGAATGTATTATAATTATTATTGCACACACTGACCCAGTGTGAGTTTGCAGGTCTTGGTTTGAGCCACAAGTGGATGTTTAGCGTAGCAGGTGTAAGGCTCGTGACTGTGGGCACTGCCGTAGCCAATGATGAGGATGTTGGAGTTCTCCTGCCCTCCTTTGTTCTGACCACCTGGACCTTCCCACCACACCAAGGCCTTTGGGACCCCTCCATCCCAGGAGCAGGACAACATCAGATACTGTTTATTGTTAGTCACGTATGCAAAACATACCGGCTCCCCTGGAGGAGCATCTGGAAGAGGAGAAAATGCTGAGTGAGATGTCAAAGGTTCATATTAAATGGATACATTTGCAGGATTTTACATTCAGCAATTTTTTCTGTCAAACATTAATATGACCCATAAGGTACACTTCTGATTAATAATATTCTGTAGAAGATTTTCTATGTTTATGTTCCTATAAGATCTACAATATGTGAGCCTGTACAGTCTTATCAAACATTCAAATACCAAATAAACTCAGTAGAAGATTTTGTAGATCTGTGTTATGTCTCTAGACTCACATGTGCGTATGATGCACTCTGTTGGCTGTCTTAAGACTGGGTGGGATCCGATGCATGTAAACGAGCTGTTGGAGGAGATGCCCTCAGAAGGCAGCACCATGGCAGTGTTGCTGTTCGATTGTTGCTTTGTGCTAAGTTGCTCTGGCCCCGTACGTTTCAAGTCTCCATTCCAGGTTAGGGTGGGCGGGGGAAATCCTCCGGCCCAGAAGCAGAGCAGTTTCAAAGAGGTGTGGTTCACAGCGGCCTCCACAGAGCAGGAGGGGGAGCCATCTGGTGGGTCTGTGGGGACAAGATACACCATGATGTGCAAAGTCTGGTTACAAAGGTTCCTGTGGACATGCAGGATTTTGAACATTAAGTAAAAATTAGCTTCAGTAGAATATGTTTTTAATTATCATTTACTGATTACATGATGATTACTGATTACACAACGTGTTTAAAAGTCAAGGACTCACAAATCTGGGTAAAATCTATTATTAAAAATCTATTAATGATATATTAATATGTAATTATTTTCACAATAAAACGATTGAATCATTGATTATTCTATAAAACATCTAACTTTCGTCAGTCCAAGATTATGCATTTTAGCAAATTTCACTCCATATTTCACAAGAGTAATCACACAGAGCCAGTAAGAGGAAAGATAAGGAGCAGGGAAGAAAGATACAAAGAAGAAATGTGAGGTGATGTGTAGGTGTTAGGGAGTGATGAGCATGTCATATGTGTGTGTTGCGTGTTTTTGAGTCTTTCACCTAAGTAGATAACAAAAAAGACAAACAAAACTGTTAGACTGTCATCACAGTATTCACCAATGTAACAGTAATCACAACATCACCCACATCAACAACCAGCTTAAAAAGGAATAAACTTAACACCAAGAGGGGAAGAGGTTTCAGTGTGAGTGAAACTATGAAGGAACAGCGCTGAAAGATGAAAATAAAAAGTGATTCAAATGTTCCACAAGACAGAGAACTGAAGATGTGAACGGAAGAGTAGGATGTTATGGTCTAAGGTCAAAGGTCAGACTCACAGTAAACAGTCAGGCTGATGGTTTTTTTGGAGCGGGTGTTGAGGAAGGTGTTCTGAGCCAAGCAGGCGAAGTCGCCCGTCTGCATTCGTTGAACACTGGCTATGGTCAACTCAGGTCCAGTGTAAACCTGGGAGTTGTTGAAGAACCAGATGTACTGACTGGCCGGGTTGGACTGAGCTTCACAGAGTAAAGATACACTTTGTTTTTCTAGGGCCGAGTATCCGCTTCTTGTCATGTTGGATGGAGTAATGACTATCCGAGGAAGTTCAGGCCCATCTGAGAAGAGAAGACAGTTAAACACTCAAAGAAGGGAGACGCTTGAAGACTTAAACAGCCGCCAGTGACCAAAAGCATAGTCTGATCTAAAATGTTAAATACCCTTTGAACCACTAATCCTATCAATACTTTGAAACAATTCAGGTAAAATAAAGTTTCTCAGCTTTTCGGGAACATCACATAAGTCTTTTTTGGACGTTCAGTGGCTTCATAATAAACATAGTAACACTGTCACTTTCTACCCATGTAATTTGACAAATTGATACTTGTTTTTGTGTTCAGTTAATAATATCTTTTGCTGAAAAAGGCCCTTTTGCTTTACTTTTCTCTGGTCTGATAAAAAATAACCTCTGATTTTTACTCTGAGCTTTTATGAACATGGTCCTTAAATAAATACAATAATCATAATCAGAAGAATTTTATTTATAAAGTGCTTTCAATCAAAGTGCTGTACAGATAGTTAAAACAGATGTTTAGACAGTTTACATACTGACCAAACAACTGGAACACATAATACACAATTTAAGACAGACTAAAACACATTAAGTTTCATATGTGGTAATAAACAAGTGGGTCTTTAAC